>OMKK01020971.1:3042-23841 GCA_900302305.1 Polymixia japonica
AGAGAGCTAGAGAGAGAGAGAGAGAGAGAGAGAGGGAGAGAGTCACGGAGGAAAAGCTTGCAGCAGTGAAGAGGAGAGACAAAGCATGTTGACTGAGGAAGTCTGCGTGCCATGCGGGCCATGTGCTCAGGTAGGTTCCAACTACATCTACTGCTTTAAACTAGTCTCTGATTCTCCCGTCACTCTTTCTCCACTGTGTCTGTCTCCGTGGGTCTCTCTGTCGCAAAGTCTGGATCATACAAAGTCAATGTGTTTTAGCGCAAGGTCTTTTCTTCTGGCTTTCAGATGCATGGCTTCATCATTTATCAACATTTTTCTGTTTTTTTTGTTTTGTTTTTTTTTAGTTACTGGCTCGCACCACCGGCAGCTTTAAAATCCCATAAATGTCCTGTGTTTGTCGATGTCATTGTCAACGCGCGTGGTGTTTTTGTGTAAATGTTGCATGATTTGATGCAAAAAACTGTGCAACTGTTAGGATTGGATTGATGTAAGGCGAATTGAGAATTGTAATTCTCAAATAATTTAGATGTGCTTGTGGTGTGCCTCTGTGTGTGTGTGTCTGTGTGTGTGTGTGTGTGTGTGTGTGTGTGTGTGTGTGTGTGTGTGTGTGTGTGTGTGTGTGTGTATGTGTGTGTGTGAAATATATAGGTGGTCAGAAGGGTCATACGTTTTACATTTTAGACACTTTAGTTCTATAAAGTTTTTCAACAAAAAAATTAATTAATAATCACCAACATTTCTAAAAGCCCCCTTTCCTGCATAATTTAGCCTTGTGGCACGATCAGGTATTTGCCAAATATTGATTATCTAATGTGCACCTCTAAAGTCTTTACGTTTTCATCTAGAATAACTAGCCTATTAATAAAGTGTTTTGGTGTTTTTTTTATTTTTAAAGGTCAGTTAAAATTACGTTTTACATCAAATAAAAAGCCTGTCTGTTATATTAACATAAATAATTATTAAGTATTACATAAAAATGAAAGAAATCAAATGCTTAAGCTTCACCGTTTCATTGCATAGCTAATATAATGAATACTGGCTTTAGCGCAGGCTAACCTGTGTGTGCATTATTTTTTTATAGCACGCAGAATCAAGTTATGTGTTGTGTGTGTGTGTGTGTGTGTGTGTGTGTGTGTGTGTGTGTGTGTGTGTGTGTGTGTGTGTGTGTGTGTGTGTCTGGGTCAGAAGGATATGGGGGTGGGGGTGGCAACGAGCCATCATCTGAATAAATGCAAATAGGCTTTCCCTTACCTGGCGCCGTGCCAAGTATCTATAGCAACCACATTTTCTGATGCTTTGTCTTCTTCATCCGCTCCTCGTTCAGTCTCTAATTAGTTCTCTATCTTTTCCTTCCTCCTTCTTCATTTACCCTTTTTCCACTTTTTAGTTTCCAAGAGACCAGTGGACAAAGAATTGGTTGGAGCACAATTTGTCCCACTCCTCTCAGTCAAGTTCAAGCACAAGCACAAGACCATTTCAGTATGAAAACGAAATTTTTAACCTAGTTTTAACTGCCTCTCAGTCAACAGAGTACTCATTTATATCACTTCGATAAAAAAAAATATAGTGACCTCAAGAAGTCATGGATTTTCGACTAATATTTCATCAGCAACAGGAAAGGTCTTGCTACATTTAAATATCAAGGAAATAACTGAGAGCATTTAGCTGTGGTCAAAAAGCCCAGCCGCCTCTTACAATGATAGATTGTATAAAATCCTTATATCCAATCGGTCTATTTTTTCTCTATCATGTCCAATCGCTGATGGACTTGAACTATGTTCAAAAAGGGCAGCAAACCTCCTTTTTATTGTGAGTCAGTCGGGGTTGGTTTGTCAAGGTCAAGTTCAAACTCAAACCATGGCCATTGAACTTGCCACAATCACCTCCACCCTCCTCAGTCACGTCACACTGCCACCTACAGGCCATTTGTAAACCTCTTGGTTGAGGAAGCAAGGGATTATCCGTGATGTGGTAATGTGGTGCTCCCTTGTGGCTACTTGACGTTATACACGTTGCAGTCCTTGGGCACTCGTGGTTTCAGGAACAAGACACCATCAAAGGCCAGCCAACGGCGTAAGGATAAGGATAATGGTCTTTAGACTTCTGAATAATTTATTATCGTAGCTACACAGCCAGGTACATGAACAGGGACACCTGGAAAAGTGAAATAATAAACAAGATGGAATTTCAACATCCAGCTTTATTCAAGAATCTGCGATTTTAAAACTCTCTTAAAGATACACCAATATCACTAAAGACTGTACACAGATCATAATATTAGTATGTATACATTCTTGTTGGCACAAGTCACTAGAATTTACAAAACAGTCTTTATATCAGCAATGTGTTAAAAACAACAGTTACTCTTGTAACATGCAAATACAATGATGCCGTATGTCTGCATGTCTGTATGGGATTATTAAGAATCAGGGCTAAAACAATTTAATATGCATTTAAATTAGCATTGGCTACATTAGGGCCTACATTGACAAATAAAACATTACACACCTTTTTCTGAATTTTGTTAAATGTTTCTTTCTTAATAAGCCACTTTCAGGTTTAACACAAATTACTGTGCCTTTCTTAAAAAGAAGAAAAACAACTAATAAAAAAAATTGCATTTTGGCATTAAATGATTGTCAGATTTTCTGGTTCTTAGGGAATATGTTCAAAACAGCTGTATTAGAGGTGACATTTACTGAAAAGACACCCAATTCAATATCAATGTCCTTCACCTGTTTTAAGCTATACCAGACTCTCCCTCAACTTGGTCTAAGAGATTTGATCACAACACTTATAATGTGCCTACCCGTCTCTGATCTACAAGGAAGGGACTGAACAGGGCAATTTGATTAATTCTGACCTCCACTGAACATGAGGACTTCTGGGTAAAAATACTGTTGCACGTTGTACTTGCTATTACCCCAAAAATGTGCATCCTTCCACCATCCTCAAAGTAATCCTTAGAGGTGTTGGACTGGATTAGTTGAATGTGCTAGAAACCATGTGTCCCACCCTAGAGATCTGTGATAACATGCAAGGCAGTTTACAAAGAACATTTACAAAATTTAGATACAAAAACAGGACCTGAAGTAATACATTCAATCACAGAGGTCGAACGATGCCCAAACTTCAAACCACTCATTTATTTTGTCTTCAAATATTTGAAACATGAACGGACAGAAGCAAGGCTAGAAAATGGAAGCAACCCACAATAAGGTTAGTGAAAGTATTTCAGTCATAGTAAAAGCATTACTATTCCTTACCAGGCACTTAAAAGAGTCAATAGCAAGAGCTTAAATAAGGTTTCAATCATCGACACAAAGCAGCACGCTGACGACACTCGGCACAGAACCTTTAATGGGTTCCAATCAAGTTGCCATTTGAACAAGGATTTAGTTTCAAACATCTTTCTCCTTGTAAAGGCAAGGGTTAAGGATAAGAGACTGACAGTGAATCAGAAAACCTGGATCTAACTGAAGTAGACAGGAGCACGTATACAAAGGGCCTACCAGAGCTTTGAACCGGTACTGGGGAAGAGCACCGCGAGACGAAACACTGCAAAGCAACAAGGGAAGTTAGATAGCTGAAAGAAACAAGCCTTTTTGTATCACTAGACTGTCCCAATAGTCATTTTGGAGGGGTGCTCTGGCTTTCATTACCACCAGTCTCTCTCCATTACGGTTTACACATTGTAATGATATGAATACGGCCTGAATAGGATTAGGTGTGCTTACTGGACTGCTATAGTGATCTGGATTCACTGAACAATGGAGGAGTACAATCACATCAGCTCTGAATAGAGATGAGAGGTGGATGGGAGAAAGGTGGCATTACATGGGTAGGTAAAGGGGGGGGACAGTGTACTGAATTGAGTGCTTAGGCAAAAAGCCCAAATTTCCAAAATACAGTGTGTATACACATCTTACAGGTTAAAAGAGCAAATCTGCAAATATCATAGTGATATAACTTCCTGGACTCCAACTGCATTACATTTGGGATTCTCACGACCCAGTTTTAATGAAAGATACTTCCTGACTCATTCTGTATGCTACTGGAGGCTAGCGTCACAATGTAGCCTCGTTACAAAACGACTTCGCCAATCTTATCTTGCCCCCTACTCCACTTAGCTCAGCGACCCAGCTGCTTACCCAACTCAACCTATGGAGTGAATGCTGACGAGCAAGCCGACACAAACTAGGCTGTGTGCTCTATATTTAGACAAACTATGGTCTAAATATAGAACCCCTGAAAGCTGTTTAAAGCCAGCAGCCAGCATCAGCACTGTGGACGTGTTACACTATCTGAGAGACGGCCAGATAGGAACTGAGGATCTGGTCTCCAAGTTTTGACACTCCTCCGTAGCACACATTGATTTCAATGTGAGATCTTTAAGGGTTGGTTGATGATGTGCAGCGATAACGTAAGATACTGACCAACACTAAAATGTGTTAAAATAATGCCTATAACAGCATGTTTAGTCCTCGCCTGTTTTCTAGACATACGTGTATATTTTCAGTCAGGTTAGTGCATTAGCAGAAACAACATAACTGTTACAGATGTTGCTGTGAGTTTCTTAAAGGAAAATCAGAATTCAAAAAGAATATTCTGTGACCTTAAACAGCCAAAATCAGAACATGTACAAGTCAGTAGTGTAACACCCGATGCAAGTAATCAAGAAACAAACGCTGGAGCTGCCTGTGTATGTAAGACCAAACTTGTGGACAGAGGAAGAGTAACAGTTGGGATTTTATGGGTACATGGGCGTACTTTATACTTTGTAACTGTGGCACAGGAGCTCATCTGAATGTATCGGCTCAGAAACAGTCCAATTCTCTACAGCAGCTACATGTTTTGTACACTTCAGTTAACAACCTTTATTCTTTGATTCCCAGCTTTGGGAGGGTGCTTTTCCAAGTTTGTGAATATTGATTGACCTGTCCAAGATAAAAGGAATAACATGTGAATTCTGATTTGGCGTGACGTTTTGATTTGATACTGAGAACATCTGTGCTATAAAAAAATACTAATACCAGTAACGTTTTAATCTATAAGTCTTCTTTACAATCACACATTCCTATATATCCTTTGGTATAATTCCTTAAAAACAAAATCAAACACAATAAACTAAATCTCCTGGGGGCGTTTTCGTCCGATGAATGAAATCCTATGCATATTGTTAAGTGAACAGGAAAGGAGAGTGGTGATCTGTTTTGTATGGGAAGGGGTCTGCTTTAGGCAGACCCACAAGGCAATGGGGAGACCTCAGGGTGTGTGAACCTCCACGCTCTCTCATTAACGGACACAGTCACAGGCCTGGGGCTCCACACGGGGCAGGTTCATAGTTAGCTATGTGTACACACATACACCTTTGAAATCAATGAGCATATTGCACTTGCATGTACCTGACAACAACGTGTACAGGGTACTGTACCATCCGCCATACGTCATGGGGACCGTTTATCCCCATGTATACACGTAAAGCTGGAAAATATATTAACGTTGCCCACACATCCTGAGCCAGTGTGTGTATGTGTGCTTCCACCCAGTGACACACACACCTGTGGGCTTGAACTCCAGCTCCTTTGATACTCTCCTTTCCTCCCTCTCTCCTTCCCTTTTCAAAATGGCGCAAGAGGCTCTCTTGTCACCCTCTTTTCCTGTTTCTCCGTCTAGTTGTTATCGAGTTGGATAACCCATCTGGTGCAGCTTCCTCAGCAGGATCTGTGTGAGGTCAAAGGTGGTGAAGCTGATCCCCACAGCGATGGGTCCTTTCACCCAGTTCATGCTTAGACCTTTGTAAAGTCCGCGGATCACCCCCTCCTCGGCCACGATCTCCCGCATGGTGCCAATGACGGTGCCATACGTGTGACCTGTGACCCCAGCAGTCTGCATGCGCCTCCGTACCACGTCCAGGGGGTAAGAAGATGATTGGCCAATGAGGCCGGCACAGGCTCCAAAGGCCAGACGCTCATACGAGTAGGGCTGAGGACGGCCGCTTCTCTCTAGGTTGCAGAAGAGTGTAAAGTGCATTTCAGTTAAGAAGTATGTCGTGTTTACATCTGCAATATGAAAAATGAGGGTGTACGAAGGGGGCCTTTACGTAAGGTATGGCATGGTAAGATGTAGTACTTAGCAGACGCTAGCACTGTACCTGCATGTAGCTTTTTCAGTGTCTCATAGGTAAAGAAGCTTAGACCAGCGTAGGGCACAACACCCAGGATGGTGGGGGTAAAACCTCGATACAAAGTCTTCAAGCCCTCTTCCCGAGAGATCCGCACAAATACGTGCATGATGTTACTGTACCTGAGGCGAGAAGGGACAAGAAAAAGAAGGGACAGTATGGAAAAAGGTATCAGTCTTTGTTTCTACGGTAGCAAAATCATTAACGGGTCATTTTTAATTTTTTCAATCCGTTTATCTTTCTGATATAACACTCAAGCCATGGAGATTGTCATTAATTGTGATTTTAACGAAGCAAAGATATTGTATATGGACTGTGCACATGGTTGTGTTTGCCACGAGAACTTGTATATCACATTATATATACAGCAGCATGAGTCACTGAAGTAGGGATGGGATTTCATTTTCAAAGTAATGCGAATAATCCTTCCTCTGAGGATAGATTGTGTGTTTAAGGGATGAAAAAAAGAGAGGTCAAAAGGTCAAAATGCTGTAATAATAACTTTATGATCCAGTATTCCTGAAAATGATAACACTGTGATCATGATCATGTATAAACAGTAGAAGATTGCCTTACATCTCCTTGGGCGTGACAGCCATCCTGGCTCGTACCATGTCCAGAGGGTAGGTCAGCATGGCTGCTGTGGTACCGGCCATGGAGCCAGCCAGTAACCGTGGAAACGGAGGCAGGGCTCTGGCACACAAAGGCAAAAAAAACAACAACAACCCACTTGAATCATCTTAAAAGGGTTTGTCCTCCGACTCTAAATCGGACATCTACAGTAAACATCATATCAAACATTTTAGTCTGCTGCATTGGACTCAAAATCATCACTGCAGTTGTCATGGCAAAGAAAAGATGAAAGGACAAGCAAGGTGCAGTTCTTGAAGGATCATTTTCCTTCCAAATGTTCTTGGACAAACCTGAGGACATTAAGTCTTACCACTGGTAGGTAATATGAATTAATGGCCACTCACTTGCCCTGGAAGCCATAGTAGCCTCCCAGCAGCCTCTTGTACTGCTCATGGGCACAGAACTGGATAGCAGCATAGGGGATGACTCGCACCATGGTGGCAGAGTTCCCCCGCCACAGGCTGAAGAAGCCATCTTTCAGATAGGTACGGTAGATCAACCTGTAGGCCTCCTGGACATGGGATATGCACGCACACACAGGCGCACACACACCAACACACGCAAACGAACACATACACACCAATATTTGATTAATGGTAATCCATCTGCTTCTAGCCTGTCATACACAAGTACCTTTACCTGTAGGGCTGGGCAATATGCTGAGTTTCCCCAATATATTGCAATATATTTCAATGATGATATTTCAGTGATGATGAAAACGTAAATATCGAGATAATTTAGCCTACATGTTTTTTTAATATAATACAACACTGTTGTCTCTCTCCTCTCCTCTCCCTTTCTGTCCTTTGCTCCAGTTCTCTCCATGTCATGACTCCACCCACTTGTAGCTCAATATTTATGCAATACATTACGTGGATGTGTAGTATAGCAAACACATAAATATATTGTCTTGTATCAAATATCGGCATTGGCTTCAAAAGTATCGTGATATCAGCTATATTGCCCAGTGAAGGGGAATGGAGATTGTTGTGAAATTAAATTAAACCTACCTTGGCAGAGAATCTCGCTGAGGACACTGCAAAAAATACATGTATAAAAGAAAAATGTCAGCAATGCACATGAAGTTTGGGTGAATACAAATAATAATGGGCTCCATTCTAACCTCTGCACCAATCTAATTCTCAGCAAATCCCTTTTCAGAATTTGAATCAACAAATGTTTTCTGATATTCTGATTCCACTGGCTAAGGCGGAAATTAAAACACAACTAAAAACTAGATTCAATTCCATGTCAACCTTCTTGGTTAGAGGCCCATATTTTAGGTCTAAATATGGAATATCCAGCTTGCCTTGGAAGATGATCTTGGTTCTATCCAATGGGGCTACAGCCGTCTTAGCCACAGCTCCTGCTAAAGCCCCTGAGAGGAGTGAGTTCACAACAGACCGAGTCTGCTTCAGGCCCTGAACACAGAGGGACAGAGGAAGAGCAACAAGATAAGATCAACAGAATAGTCAATGTTGTGATTCATGTATTATCTGGCCTTATTATTAAGACCAGATAATACGTGGTTCTGTTAACAGAACCAAAATCTAGCACTCCACCCACAACCCCCTCACCCCACCCAGCCACCATTCCACTGATACAAAAAAATCTAGATGAACCACTGCATGTCGACCTTACCTGAACCAGCAGAGAACCTGTAGATCATTAAACTAGGCTTACATAAGGATAATGGGTGACATCTGCTTGACCAGCTCAGGCAGAACAACTGAGAAATGGGCCCAGGTCTTTTTTTACAGCAGGATCCTATTTTTACAGTGACTGTTTAGGTAACACTGGACAAAAGGGAGGCAGAAGGCTACGCAGCTGTCTAGTTCAGCTGTCTAGTTCAGCTTACGCATACACATGACCATACACACACTGTCCCTGCTCCATTCCTAGGACGGCTCACACAGCAACCCACTTAAGAAAGGACAAAGGACAAAATACTTTGCTGGCAAGTGGCAGCACTGAATAGCTTATTGATGTAAAGATTTTGGGAAAAAAACCCCAAAAGGAACAGGGCATTATCATGTATATCATCATTCCTCTTTACAGCAGAGACTCTGATATGACAGTTGGGACACCCAGATAGAGGCAGGGGCAAGACAGTGAACTCTATTTGAGAGAAGACTTGCGTGAAGACAAAAATATACTCAAGCTCTTAGGGGATTTTCCCAGGGAACACACCTTATATAACCACTTATATACTCACTCATCCATTGTAAATAACACAATGTAACTTCCTCATCTACACAATCGCCACAAAAGCATAGGGACAATTACTGAATATTTCTATGTAAGAGTTACTTAAAAACAATAAGAGGTTTTCACAGCTACATACATTAGGTAAGGGCAGCTTATATAGGTAAGAGGTCACCGAATAACTTACCTCTGATTGGCTGGAGGAGGCCAGTGGCAGCACTTCTCCCTGTGTGAGTGCTGCCTGTTGTTCCTGGACTCCATTCCCCATCCCCGAGGACTACGCACGGCTGTCACTGCTCATGTACTCCAGCCACCAGGGGGCGGCAACGCCAGGTGCTGTCAACCAAAGAGTAAGAAAGAAAAGATCATAAGGAAGAAGTGAGAGAGAGAAAGAGCAAGGAGGTAAAGGGGGAGTGTGTTACAGAGAGAGCGAGAAAGAGAGAGATTTTATATTGGGCTAGCCTAGGTGAAATTGACAACCTGAGCCTAAATATAAAACAAATGGCAATTTCTTGCTTTATTTGAGGAAATGAAGAAAGCCTCTACTTTGGTACTCTGAGAATCGCCAGATACTTATCTTCTTTCAAATGTGCTGAAAATCTGACTGAGAATAACATCTGGTAAGAGTAGGATAACTGTATTCCTTAGCCTGCCCAATTGCCTGGTTCTCTGAGGGAGAACACCCTTGCAATGTAGACTGATGAGCATGAGCAGCCCAGCGTCATGATAATATGTATTATATCACAACTATGACTCAATGACAAACTAATGTTTTCAATCATGTTATCGTCTGTTAAATTAATATCACTGGACATGCAGGAGTTACTATGCAACTATTCAGAATCCAACCACTAGAACCGTTCAGATTGTCAATAAGCAGCTCAAGTTGGGTAATGTTTTGCATTATCCTTTTAAGAATTACTGCTGCATAGGCTCTAAATGCTTCCTGTCTATAGAAATGCGTTGTTAGCATGTGACTGACATGGATGTTGAGATGATACCTGTTTTCAATTAGGTATGCACTGATGCCAATACTGGTATTGGATATTTGGCCGATACCAGGCTAAAACCAGGTATCAGTATCAGAGAATTTCCCAATACTACAATCCAATACCAAGAGCCATGTGTAACATGTCAGAAATCAAAGCAAAGCAGCTTGTTTTGTTGCATGTTTGATGTATAGAAAGATGTTAATTCTCTTTAATGGAGAAAAATGGATAACATCTTGATGATATTTTTTGTCCAATGATCCCTAACTAATGGTCTAAGTCTATACTGTTCAGGAAAATATTGGGATCAGATCAGTACTTGGTATCGACTAATATTTAAAGTTGCACTTAAAGTGCAAAAAGGTGGTATCGGTGCATCCCTATTTGCAATTCGAGGAGATCCCACAATAGAATACACAACTGCGACAAATAGTATTCTGCATAGTCCAGTTATCCTATCCCATTGGCACACCCTTCCCAGCTATAAAAAGGCACTGACCAAAGCAAGGCTATGTTGCACACAGCAATATCCCTAAACTGACAAAGTTCACAACTTCTAGGTGAAAGGTGTCTGGCTAAGGGTAGAACAACACCACCCTCTCAATTTCTCTCTCTCTCTCTGACACACACACGTGGGTCTTTTTAGAACATTCTACCTACCAAATCAATGAATGCGTATGGACTGTGATCTGAGATGAGTGCACAAAGAATGAGTGCAGACACAATGTCACCATTATTATCAAGGACATGTTTTTCAATGAGCTAATCATTACACTTCACAATGACCTTTTCCTGAAAGCCAGGTTGGAGTACCTTTTAGGAACAGCGAGGTCAATCAAGGGAAGAATAGGTAGCCAGGACAGTGAGACAAGAGAGCAAACAGAGGGCCTGTTGAAGTGCTGGGTAGTCAGGGGCAACTAATATTGGCATCTCTACAACAGGGACTGAAGCCAGATTGGTGCATACACTCCAACCCCTTCCCACCTCTTTACCCTCATCTTAGCCTGTCTCCTCAGTCACAGCTCTTTCCACTCCTTCACCCTCTTCCCGCCCAACCTCTTTCCTCCCTCCATGCATATCATTTTACACTTCTTGTTCCTGATCAGCACGCCTATTCGGTGTCCCTGGCACTACAGCTGAAATAAAGATTTGTCCACTTGTCACCTATTTCCATAACGTCCTGTTCTCACGCTTTACACACAGCATTTAAAGTTTGATCTTTCAATATTAACTATTTGCAATGAAACAAGAATGTTGTATTGTTTGCTCAACTGTGGTCTTGAGAAATTAGTGGTCATGGTCTTGCTTTTTAACAGAGAAGAGTTATTTGCATTATCATTAAATTATTTTAGGACAGTCTAGTACTAGGTTGTGTTAACAACTAAGCTATAACTGAGAAAACATTACTTGTTTCAACTAGTTATTGTGATAGGATTTATTTAAAGTGAGTTCTAGGCTAGAATAGTTTTAAACGTGCAGTATACCAACTTTAAAAAGGAGCAGACAGTGCATATCATAGGCGTACATTTTGTAGTCATGTAATGTTTAACTAACTTGTGTACAAGGAGTATTTGGACAAGTCTAACATGATCCTGGTGTCGACAACAACAAAACAGAGACAACCTGGGGCAAGCTTATACATTTCGCGTTAGTCGGAGGACATTTTCATGAAATCACCATGTCCTGCTACTAGCTCACCAGTTTCTAGTACACATACTGGCCTTATCTGGCCACAACCTGTGTTGTGCTGTTAAGATATCACACATTCCCTCGGCGCAAAACTGTCGGAAACATCAACTGTAAATAGTTAGGCAATTAGTTGTTCTCTTACCTTATAAATTGCTGACAGCACCCGTAAATTTCTCCTGCTTTGGTTATGTCAGTCTTATTCGTTAGGGAGATTGCTAACTGATTCTGCAGACCAATTTATTCGGTTTGCTAACGTTAGCTAGCTTAGTAACATATTACCTAACATGAATGCTAGTCTCGTTGAGTAGCGTTGTGATTCCCACAATCATTACAGCAAACTTTGACCTTATCACACATTTCTCCTCATCTTGGAGGCGCTGTCCCCCAAATATGTCCCGGATTCATTGCCACAACAGTGACTTTGAGTGACTGGGATCGTCCATGCTGGTATGTGGCGTTACCACTGCCGTCAAAGCTTGACTACAGCTAGTTTGACAAGGGCGAGCAAGATGGGATTGTGGGAAATGAAGTCCGTCTGCTGGAACACGCTTGGATAGGTCCGTTACAGGGGCGTAAGCAGGAGACACATTTGCGATTAGTACAGTAGTGTGATGAGTTTCTCTAGAGGTGTCTTTTGTCGTTTATTTCGTACTTTGACATTTTAAAACTTTTGCTTTTCTTCTTTACACCTCACCTCTCACGGAATACAGTACTATACATGCATTTTCGTTTTTTATTACGCTGCTTTGTTGAATACTTGATTCTGATTGGTCAATTACGGCATTCTACGGTCTGTCATTTCTGAATAGAAAAACAGTAAAGTAACAGACCAGACCGTTGCTATGGATGCTAACGGACTATTTTTTTTTAGCGGAAGCAATAAAATCATTTTTAAATCAATAAAAACATTTTTGTTGTTATATTTTCTGTCAAATTATTGATTTTTTTTGTAAGTAGTAGTGTAATAAGCGGTGTACAGTGTGACGGTCATTATTGCAAAATATTATTTCGCTAGCTGTAAATTATCCTAGCCTACACTACACAGTACACTACATGTACAGCACCATAAAAAGGCAACGGCACCAAAACTCATTTTTCACTATCATTATTATTATGCAGAATGGGTGAGTCACATGATCCATTGTTCCACTTTAACTACGAACAGTATATAAAAAATATAGAAAACAGGGAATGTTTGAACAGTGAAAGTAAGGCATTCAATACAACACAAAATTAGCACTCAACAGTGGAATGAGGCAAAACTGAACAAACTGTATTTGCACTGCAGTAACTTCAATTGTCACAGTGTATAAAACTCATATTTGTGAATTTAAGATCTCTATAACAGATATGTGTCACACAAAGTGTGAAGACAGTATGAACAAATAATAAAACATCAAATGTCAGACAGGGCAACAAGGAATTCTTCTGAACTTGGTTAAAATAAGACCAAACAATTGGTTGTAAGGTATATTAAAACGGTCATGGTTGTTGGGTGGGGTTGGGAACATGGGTGTCTAGTTCCAGTATGTCTAGTGGGTGAGTCTAGTTGGGGTGACAGGGTGGCCTAGGGGTAGAAAGGTTGTCCCCCAACCACAAGGTCCTGGGTTTGATCCCTTATGTGGTCATAC
Organism: Polymixia japonica; assembly: GCA_900302305.1. NCBI lineage: Eukaryota > Metazoa > Chordata > Actinopteri > Polymixiiformes > Polymixiidae > Polymixia > Polymixia japonica. The sequence continues at coordinate 16,374 of OMKK01020971.1, forward strand.
CTGTCGAAGTATCCTTGAGTAAGATACTAATTGCTCCAGGGGGATTTGGGGAAATTTTCTTGACTCATTTTAAGTCGCTCTGCATAAGAGCATCAGCTAAATGTCAAAATGTAAATGTAGTTCAACATTGATACTTATGATTCCTTCAGTGCAAAGAAAACAAATCTGTGGAGGGCAATGTTACTCAAATGCTGCATTTAGATGACAATTCCATATCCATGTAAATATGTATACCAACATCATAATTTACTTTTTAGCCTATTTAAGAGGTTTCACTCAGCCTGAAACCCTAGTGTTTCAATGCTAGACCAGCGAGTATGTTCTTCAGTACCACACTCCAGTATTATGGTATGCCACTCAGTTTGTGAGGCTGCCCTTTTTGCCAGTCCACAGCTCTCGGAGCTCCACTTGGCAGCCCAGGTCTCTAAGGGCTGCTCTGCCCACGTCACCACAGTCTTGATGGGTTTGCAGTGCATGGGCTATCAGGGCCTCTGCTCCCATCTCCAGGATAAGTTGGCTGAAGTTACGCATGCGAGCGACCAGGTTTCGCAATAGCATACACCCCTGTTTCTGTTTAAAAAGAGAGAAAACATGGCTGTTTCTAAACACTTGGCAATGTTTTCCAGGGCCATGACAAATGACTAATGCCAATATGTTACCTGCACATTGACATCATCAGGATGTGTCTTCATCGCCTGCACCGCAGCCAGAGCACCCCCATTCTCCATAATGACTTTGCAGTTATTGGGTTTACGCAGGGCAAGGACACAGAGACAAGCACAGCCCTGCTCACACACCTACAGGAGAATGAGACAATATAACAATATAAAGCCCAATTCTCACTGGACAAAAAACCCATTAACATCTGGCTTTTGTCTTTAGTGGGAAAGGTTACAATCGGCATTCATTTCCGGGACAAATGACCCTGCAGTAGGCACGGGTATTTATCAGCTCCAGCTCCAATCGGCAGTGATGGAAACATGACACCCGAGTAGACACACTAATTTTCACCCCTTTTCCGGCGCGTTCAAATGCTTGATTACCATCACTTCCAGTGACGTTGAACGTGACACAAAAAACCTCCATATACGCACTAATTTTGGTCAGTAAAACATTAGCTGAATTTCATTAGAGCTAAATTTCTTTTTGTCCCCAACAACAGTTTGTTTGACTAAGGTAACTGACATTTAGGCATGAAGATGAACTCACGTGAGAGTTGCTCATATGTCTGTTCATGGCAATGACAATGAGCTGGACTCCACCCGCATTCACAACAGCATCTTTAACATCGTCATTTCCTGCTATGGCCCGTATCGCACTCAGTACCTGCCGCACTAATTCCTGTACAGGACAAAGAAAAACTCGTTGAGAAAGCTGACTGAACACACAGGCTCAAACTTGGATCTTTTTCAATCAAAATTGCTTGTCTGTGTAAGCTACCTGTGACTCAAAGCTATCTGCGAGCAGTGTCATTATGAATTTTAATCCTCCCAGGTCACAGATGTCTTGACAAAACTCATTCCTTACAGCCAGACGAGACAAAGTCGCACACAACTCACTAAGAACATAAGAATTATCATGGTGAGCTGTAAGGGAGACAAAGAAAAATAAAAAAAAGCTAGTTAATGGAATGCAAAATGCATGGTGAAAAATCAGAATTTAATTTTGGAGCATTTACTATAAACATTCAAATTTACTCCTTTTCTGCTGGACTTACCTTTGGCAGCCTCAATAATGACTTTCAGTCCATTGTGCTCCAGAACAATAATCTTGGCGTGTTCATGAGCCTGCCCAAATGGAACTCTTATGTCATCATCAAAGGTCATGACTCTGAGAGCTGCACAGGCCTCCTTGACCAGCTCAGGAGATTCGGTGTGCTGTGTAATGGCAGCAGATAACAGTGGCAAGACTCCAGCTTTTACCAAATCCTGCCTGTTCTGCTCATGCTTTAAACAACAGTGACGTACTGTGCGGATGCCTACACACGTCACAGAGAGATCTGCTTGGTACTTGATTAGCATCTCCAAAAGAAAGTCCCGGCCCTCTTGGTCTAACAGGTCTGGTTGCCCATCTGTCAGTGCAGCCAAGGCATAAAGCGAAGCTAGAAGATCTTCCTTCTCCTCCAAACTCTTTTTGCAGCAAGAGAGGATGGTGGGGTAGGCATCTTTTTGGGCAGCCAGATACCTCTGAGCAAATCCAAGAGAACACTGTTGAGTGAAGCGTTTCAGGTCTGCTATCATAGTCTTCTCTGTGGGAAAGTCTTTTCCGATTTGAAGGGAATCCAAGGCCTGAAGGTGGAAAAGCAATGAATTGAGATTGGATAAAAAAAAGTTGGCATTTTGACAATTGGTGCCTTAGCAGAAAGCAATCGATCTTCACAAATATTCAAGACCCACCTGTAAGACCTCATGAGTTTGTTCTTCTCTTTTGTCGTCAGATGATATTGTTGGTACAGCTTTTACTATACAACTGAGGTCCACACCTGCATGCACAAAGACATTAGGATTAATGGTCTCATACAGCAGATTATAATGTAGTGAAAATGTTGAACATTTACATAACGTTAGTTGATTTACTCCTATTTATCAAGCCACTAGTTATGATGCAACTATCTCTTGCACTATTAGGGTTATATAGAAACCTAGCTTGGAGGAAATACTGGGTGAGAGCTAGTATGTCTTTGGGGTCTCATCACATAACATAGTTCTAGGTTCAACCGTATATTCTAGCGTCCGAGAACCGCCCAACCCACCATCTTTCTACACTAACGACCTAACTGTACTTACTTTGCAAATACACCACCCGACGTTGCACCTACACTTATACTCAGCCCACATCTGATCATATGTATTTCTGACCTCAATATGAATCTCAGCAACAATAAGGCAATATGATGAATGACTCTAAATGTATAAGGTGTACCCTAAAGGTACAAAAACACTGTATTGGTGTTCACGAAGCTACGATACCTTGAGACTCAAATTGTTCAACCGCTTCCCCCAAAGCCTCTTCAGCATCCATCTCAAATTCCTCGATGTTTTCCTTCACAACAGCATCAAAGGTTTCCTGTGTGATCCTACGGCTCGCCATGTTTAACTCGAGTCTGGAATTCAAATTGTTCGTGATGTTAAAAGCTAATAAAATGCAACAACGTCAATTCATTCTGGCTTTCTATATTTTATATTAGAAAGTTAGCCTGACTAAGCAATATTAGCGTTGCTCAGGTAACGTTAGTTAGCCAAGATAGCTAGCATTATCTGAGGTTAATTTATGTAGATATGAGGAATATGTCAAACAGATGTAGCTATTTTTTTCTTCGGGGATCACTGCTATAATGTAGAGGTGAGAAACACCACAAAATAAATTTGTTTTATCATATCACTTAACTGTTACTGTGACCACCACCCGCTGAAATGCAACTGTCGGATTTACGCAGTTTTCGTTTGTGGTTTTCTGCCGATCAATTTTACTGAATAGCAAATTACGTATATGAGTCCCACTCTTAAATCACCTCGGTTACACACGATTGAAACAGTAGTTCCGCAGAATACATTTGCTAGTTACAGGCAACGATTTATTTTAAATATATAATTGGGTGACATAATGTGGAATAAGTATATCATTCTACAAGTTTCATATTAGGAAGAATATGGAGCATACAATTCAAGAAAGAACTACAATTCCCCAAAAGACGTCTTACGTATCGGGGAACATAAGAAGCACAAGTCGCGTTCTATCGTTGAAGTAAACATGTGCTTTTATTTTGAAAATTTCGGACAGGACGTGGCACATATATGCTAGTAGTAGTAGCCCATGAAAATGACTGAAGAAAACATTACTGAGCGAATCAGCTGAGCACGAATTCGGCGGATATTGACCCTTCGTCGTTAATGATTGTTGTTGTTTTTGTTGTCGGACGACTAAAATGGCGACAAGTACAGACGCCCCGGAGTCATGGTATCTGGCCCTCCTTGGCTTTGCAGAACATTTTCGCACATCAAGTCCGCCGAAGATACGTTTATGCGTCCATTGTTTGAAAGCTGTGTTTCAGTTCAAGCCCCCTCAGAGGGTCGAGGCCCGCACCCATCTCCAGCTTGGCTCGGTGCTTTATCACCACACCAAGAACAGCGACCTGGCCAGGACCCACTTGGAGAAAGCGGTGAGCAGCCCCTAGAAAGTCCGTGGATCAGAGGAAAAGAAGGCCCACATTATGACAAAATGAATCACCGATACTAACAACTAAACTAAACGTGTTAACATGTGTCAGGCATCAACATTTGTTTCATTCATTATGTCGACTTAAGTTGGTTTCAATCTGTGAAGATAGCTTCTAACGAAAATCTTAAATTTCGTGTTCAACATGATGCTGAAATTAACATTTGTTTTTCTTTTTCTTCACAGTGGTTCATCTCTCAACAAGTATCCTTTTCTGTGTGAGACAAAAAATCATGCTGTGGGAATGAGACGTATTTGATTCATACGTGTACTTGTACTTGTCTTTGGTGTTCAACTTACTTAAACTGAGTCAATAAAATCCTTCATGAATTATATCAGATCACTCAATTTGAAGATGTCAAATTTGAAGCAGCAAGTCTTCTGTCAGAGCTCTACTGTCAGCAGGTAGGCATATATTGGGTCTATTTAGCTTAGCTCTAGAAAATTCTGTGTAAAAGCAGTTAAAGTCAAAGATTCACATTCTAATTTAAAACTTTGGTATCACTTTATGGTATAATATTTAATGTTTCTCTAACAATAAAGTAGAATTCTGTCCTGTATTTTCCTTAGTTATTGTTGTAGGGTTGTTTGCTCTGCCATAGCATAACTTATCTTTTGGCCTTGTTTGAAGAACTTGGTGGACTCGGCAAAGCCGCTGCTGCGGAAGGCCATCCAAATATCGCAGCAGACTCCATACTGGCACTGCAGACTACTGTTTCAACTGGCGGTAAGTGAATAATATGGCACAAGCCTACTCAGGTTGCCATATTATTATCATATTATTGTGGCTATTGGATTTAACACAGGTTCCATGCGTGGAATGCTATCTCTCTCTCTCAGCAACTACACACACTAGAGAAGGATTTGGTGTCTGCGTGTGACCTCCTAGGGGTTGGAGCAGAGTATGCAAGGGTCGTGGGCTCAGAATACACCCGGTAACAGACCATTTTATGTTGACAGATTCCACATTTCCTTTTATTTTTAATGCTCATCTTGTCATAGATTAAGAGTGATGGTGTTTGTTCTTTCTTTCCTTTCCCACAGAGCTCTGTTTTTATTAAGCAAAGGAATGGTAAGCTTTTAACTTAGTCTGCTATCTGAAATCACATTGTGTGTTTCTTGGTATTGTTTTATCACTGTATTCATGATGTGTGCTGCTGTGCCTGTGGCTCTGCAGTTGCTGCTGATGGAGCGGAAACTGAGCGAGGTGCACCCTCTGTTGACGTTGTGTGGGACCATTGTGGAGAATTGGCAGGGAAATCCCATCCAGAAGGAGTCCCTCAGGGTCTTCTTCCTGGTGCTGCAAGTTACACACTATCTGGATGCCGGTCAGGTACAGCTGATTCTGTAGTATGGATGTACCAATACTGGTATCAGATGTCAGATAGGCCAGTACCAGGATAAAATAGCGCACTGGTATTGGCAAATCTCCTAAATGTTAAAATACACTGTTGAGTAACGCATGTAAAATGTTTGAAATTAAAGTTAACCATCCTTATTATCTGTCTTATCTGTCTCAATTTTAAAAGCTTTAAAGGGAATTTGAATTCTCAATAACTTTTTGTCTGTTGACCCAAGATTATGGGCAAAGTATATATTTTTCAAAAAAAGTCCCAGATTGGATGAGTAATTTATAGCAAACATTTAGTACTGTGCATCCCTATTCTGCAGTTAATAGGCTGTTTTATTTTCTTTGTTCTAAAGTTATTAACATTATTGATGGGGTTTGTTGCTTAAAGTGACAGTAAATGTTTTTATTAGGTTAAGAGCGTGAAGCCGTGTCTGAAGCAGCTCCAGCAGTGCATTCAGACCATCTCCACGCTCCACGACGACGAGATCCTGCCCAGCAACCCAGCAGATCTCTTCCACTGGCTGCCCAAGGAGCACATGTGTGTGCTTGTGTACCTGGTAAGATTTGGTCACATACGCAAACGCACACGGGTTTTTAATATGCAGGGGGGAAAAAAAACAGACAAATTTAAAAACCTGAATGAACGTAACCTCTCCAGGGTTTAAATGTCACGTGTATTTTGTTTTTCTTTTCTTTTCCCTAAAGGTGACTGTAATGCACTCCATGCAGGCGGGTTATTTGGAAAAGGCACAGAAGTACACAGACAAAGCTCTCATGCAACTGGAGAAGCTAAAAAGTCAGTTTAGTGAAACGCTCTCACTGCTTGTTTCCCCTCAGTCCAAGTCATTCCGGAGTTGACCCTGATGCGTCTTTGTGTTTCAGTGCTGGACAGCAGTCCCATCCTCTCCACGTTCCAAGTCATCCTACTTGAGCATATCATCATGTGTCGACTGGTGACTGGACACAAGGCCACTGCCTTACAAGAGGTGTGTAAACAGCCGTACAGAGTAACCTATGGGTTGCTGGCCAGTTACTGGTGATGAAGGTGGAATAGATCCCATAATGCCAGTTGAATCTAGAAGTCGTCTTAAATGTCTTTGAGAGTTGATTTAATTTGAATTTTAATGATTGCTCTCTGTGTTTAGATATCCCAGGTGTGTCAGCTTTGCCAACAGTCTCCCAGGCTGTTCACGAACCACGCTGCCCAGCTTCATACACTGCTGGTAAGAGTATGAAACTTAACACACATACCCACACACAATCGAAAATGTAGCCATGCGTACAAGAACAAACAATTGGAAGAGACACATTTGTTTTCCAAATAACATGAAACATTTACATCTGTCCACAATACTCTCTATTCTGTTCCAGGGTCTCTACTGCATCTCTGTGAACTGCATGGATAACGCTGAGGCTCAGTTCACTGCTGCCCTACGAGTGAGTTACATGTGCAACATTCAGGACTATTCAAAAGACTAACGAGCATATTGGCCATGTGACACACCGAGGTGACCCAATGACCTCTCTCACTCTCACTCTCTCTCTGTCTCACTCTCTCTGACGCATAAGATGACAACGCACCAGGAGCTGTGGACATTTATTGTGACCAACCTAGCCAGCGTCTACATCCGGGAAGGGAACAGACAGCAAGAGGTCAGAGTGGCACCCCATTCCTAGAGGATGTGAATATATGTGTATGCTTTCTGGTGGTGCTTTTTTGTTTCGTTTTTTTTTTTTTTTTTTAACCTTTGTTTTTTTTTTTTTTTTTTAACCTTGATTCTGATTTTTCTTTTTTACAAACAGCTGTATAGCCTTCTAGAGAGGATCAACCCAGATCATGACTTTCCTGTCACGTAAGTAGACCTTTATCCCTATAGACACAATCACAGTTTAAGTTTAAAA
>OMKK01021006.1:1207-19229 GCA_900302305.1 Polymixia japonica
ATATTCTGGAGCAGGCCTTAAAATACTTACAAAACAGAGTTACAGACTGTAAAAGCAGCTAGAGGAAAAGAGGAAAACCGAAAAGGGGAAGGAGCAAGCGTTTTCCAGAGGAAAAGAAATAATCTCCTTTTTCTACAGTGACATCGCAGGGAACTCCTGAATCACTTCTCCACACTTTATTAAATATGTGGGCGTAGCGAACAAACCAAACCACCTGGCAATGCTCAGCAAACGTAAGCTTGGCATCAATACAGCTGGTCTGCTGGCATCTCAGGGAAACATATTATGCTGCCTAGACTCGAGACGGTCGACACAGGATGAGACGGAGCTTGAGACATCGAGGACTCAGCGGGGATCTCAAATCTCTGCTCCCTGGCTGGCCGTGTGACATAACAGGCCAACAAAAGTTTATTACTGTACTGTGATGAAACACATTCATCCTGGTGTTAATATTAACATTGACACCAAATTTATAAAAATCGGCATTTCATGGGTTGAAAATGTCTCAACACGCCATCTGCTGTTTTTAATCAGCCTGAGCCTTGCAAGGCCAATGCTGACATAGTCGACCGTTTGGAACTAATCTACGTCATGAAATATATATAAAACAAAGAATGTCCTGCCTCACACACACACACACACACACACACACCCTCTAGCTGGCCTAGACCTGGGGGTGCAGTTACACTTTAAATTCTGTTATAGATTTGAATCCTTTATTGGTGTTTTCTAAAAAAACAGGTAGTAAATTAAATAAGTGCTTTGAGGTAGATCCAGTTTCTCCCACTAATTAAAATCCCATTCTGGGAAGAAACATTAAAGGACTACAGCAACAGGGTACATTAATACTGGCAAACTGAAATAATAACTGAAATATCTCAGTACAATAAAATGATAGGTCATGAATCTGGAGGTATCAAAGTAGCTTACTGCCTCCTGCTAATGTCAAGCTCCCCCTCACCCCCACCCGTCAATCAGCTTCACCCTGATGTGAAGACCTCACCCCCACCCGTCAATCAGCTTCACCCTGATGTGAAGACCTCACCCCCACCCGTCAATCAGCTTCACCCTGATGTGAAGACCTCACCCCCACCCGTCAATCAGCTTCACCCTGATGTGAAGACCTCACCCCCACCCGTCAATCAGCTTCACCCTGATGTGAAGACCTCACGCCCACTCGTCAATCAGCTTCACCCCTCAATCAGCTTCACCCTGATATGAAGATTTCCATTTTCTTCTCTCCAGTTGGACTCTTTATATTACAGGATCGAGGAAGAAGCGATTGTAAATCTGGAATCTAAAAATGCCTGAGCAGAAACCTATTTGCATATCATCTTAATTTATATTCAGATTACAAACCAGTACTCATTGAAATCCACGTTTCAGGGTTTCTGCACATTTTTAATCTCACAATTCCATGCTTTTTCAAGACCTTGCTTTTGGCTGGATTTAAAGATTTGAGTTGTTTCATTATGATGTATGTAAATAGCAGAGCGGTGTGTAAGGAGCTGGCTGTGTGTCTATAGGATACATACTGCTCCAAGATGGCTGCCAGCTCTCCGGGTGGTGGCCAGAAATGCTCAGACAAATCTTTTTCCCAACTTCGAATCTTCCATTTGGCTGGAAAATAAAGGGGGGGTTTAGAGTGGGTGGTGTTCGAGGAAGATACAAAAACACTAGGAAACGTATAAACATTCAAAAGTTATAACAAGCAGGCTAACAAGCACCAGTGAAACAGTAGAGAGTGAGAAAAGAGGAACCAGTGGTTGTTAGAGAGCAGAGGACAGAAATGCAAACTAACCCTAACCCAGCCGAAATAAAACCCAAAACATGACTGGACATACAATAAAAAAGGTCTGTCACAACATTTCAGAAGAGACTGGCTTTTATCAGGGTGTTAGTGCAGGTCTTATACGGCTGCCTGAGTATAAGACCAAATCTTGTATTCTCACAAAACCTTTCCAATTCTGCCTGACAGCGTAGTGACAGCCCTGGCTTTGTTCTGACAATAGTTGCTACGTGTGATGTAACCAGAAATGTCTGTGGGCAAATGACACGCTGCCCATTTTCTACCCTTTGATCATCTAACTTGACGCCTCTTCCCGTGTCGCTTCGACAAGCAAATAATAGGATGCGATTGAGATGTGGTCTTCTGCCAGCGGTGGGGCGGTCTTACTGTGAGGAGGATGATGCTGGGGGGCTTCATCGGGTACTCTGGAGGAAGCACGATCCTGCCGTGGTAAACCCCGCCGTCAAAATCGGAGTCTGGGGGCCCGCGAACCGAGAAGTGCCACTCAAAGAGATTATCCTGCAGGGCAAGGGAAATGTCACATTGAACAGCATGCTAGCAACATGTTCATTGGGAGGCTCTGAACCCAGTGACTTGTATTTCTCTGAGGTGACGTGAGTGACAGATGATGATGTGTTCTGTGTACTGTTCCCCCTTTGGGTGTACTTGGTTGGCAGCGGTAAGTTAAGTGGCTGGATGGTGATTTTGGTTTGGGTCTGTTCCTATGTCGGTCTTACTTAGGGCTGGGCGATATGGCTGAAAAGTGATATCACTATGTTTTTGGAGCCAATGGTGATATTCAGTACAAGAGGATATTTTTTTTCTATATTACATATTCACATATGTCTTTTGTACATTTTTGTAACAACACACCACACATGAGCTACAAGTGCGAGGAGTCGTGACATGCAGGGAACTGGAGCAGAGAAGAGAAAGGGAGAGGATGTTTAACGTGGATTTTTAATAGTGACAGTGTTGTAAAATAATATTAAATAACACATAGGTTGTATTATCTCGATATCTTGATATTCACATTTTCATATCATTATTGAAATATATTGCGATATATCGGAAAACTTGATATATTGCCCAGCCCTAGTCTTAGTTTTTGTAATGTCTGTCACCCTTTTGGGTCAAATTCTGGTTCTTAACCATGTTGTAGCACTATATATCAACTCTAACTAAGTGATTGTCACTCTTCTCTTACAAAACAAGATGGTGGAGTGTTCTTTATGTGTTGCAGTGGGCCTCAGTCTGCTGCTGTCCCTGTATGTGGTGAACTTACCTCCAGCGGTTGGGCGTGGTAGTGCTCTGTGGGATCTCTTAGTTCAGCGGCCTCTTTCATCAGCCTCTTTACCGCTAGTGCCCCATACCATGAATAAAAACACACACAGAGACACACACAGAGGTTAGTGCCCACAAGGTGAAACAGCTGACAGCATCTTCATGGTCATTACAGTTGACATCCTCAGTGTTTGCTGCCCCCGCCTCCAATCCCCTCCGACCTGTGCGTAGGGCCCCTCGCTTCCACCCCAAACGTCTTGATCCATTCCCATCTGCAGCTGTTCCAGGGGCCCAGACTCCCGATTTGAGAGGTGTTAAGGCTGGAAATGTGCTGCAGACGCTAACGCAGACAGACGGACGGAGCACACAAAGGGGGGAAGGGGGCTCCATGTACTCACAGTGCACAAAGTCTCTGCCGAACTCACACCAACTGTCACACCAATTCAATCAGGCCACAGTAAAGGATGCGACTAGAGTGCTCCTTCAAATGCGCAATCCAGAATCTGGGTATAATCTGGGCATAACACCACCTATGGCAATGCTGTCTCCCCACAGCTACTTAACTGAACCAAAAACATTTTTCTCCAATCTCCTTTATATGTGGACTGGTGTATGTGAAAGCTAGTCATTAACTTGATGCATTAGGATGGGCGGAAAGTTAGCAGATGATTTTTCTTGCTAGCAGCTCCGCAATGGGGAGCAGAAGGCATGCCGCCTCTGCATGAAGCGAACACAGCTGAACTTGAAACTCGGGCTCAAGGCGGGAAGGAAGTAAACAAGTTTTCAGTTGTGGGTAAGGGGTGAATTGCTACCTACGGCGGAGTTTCGGAGGCGTGCTTTCAGAATCAGGCGTTAGAAAACATCTGCTGGCATTAACCCTTGTGACACGGCCCGGCCCACAACACATTAAGGCCTGCTGCACTAATCTGAAAACAGCCAACCTCCTCAATCAGGGATAAGAGGTTACACAAGAATGGATGATGATGACGATGATGTGGCAAGTGAGTGGAAAGGACTTAAGGACACTTGCTTGAGGGCATAGCCTCGGGGGTTGAATCCTATCAACTCCAACCCGTCATCCTTCAATACAAGGTCACAAGCCACAACAACAGGTGCTGATGTCAGCTACATGTGAGCGAACCGCTTCCCGCAAGGTCAAGGGAGCGGCAGAGCCATCATGAGTAGGGTCAATTAGCTTCCTCTGGCTGCGCTCTTATGGGGCTTTTATTACATATCAGCCCAGTGGAAGAGGAAGCGGGATGACACTGAAAATTGGAAAGTAATTATGAAAGGAAAAGCAGAACTAAGAGGTATTCACAGAGGCAAAATTGGTTTGGAATCCAATCGACTATGGACTGCTAGGGTGCCAGAATAGAAATGGAGGCTGTGAAATGAATACACCAAGGAAAGGAGGGACATGAGTGGGGTTCAGCGGATGTGCTCAGAGTGTCTTCAGTTTGAGGGAATGAAGGAAAGCGAGGCGGTGGAGCAGAAGGCCTGCCACTGTGTGGCTATCCGACCACGCGTTCCCGTCTGGTTCAGCCTGGGGCCAGACCCACGCCGAATACACGAGGGGCAACAGGAGGAGAGTCGTGTCTGTTTTCATTGCCACCCCTCCTGTTTACATAAAAACAAGTGTACAGAGGGGCGCAGAGAGCTCACACTCCTAATCAAACTTAGAAATGGAGGGGGCAGATGACAAACTGATCCCACACAAAGTGAATTTCAAACTCTTTCAAATGCTACAGAGAGCTTATTGGCCCAAAGATCATCAACGAACACCTCATGGCTTGGCAGTTTGCATTGCAAAAGCTTTGCAGGGGGATGTATCTCAGGGTAACCAAACTCGATGGTCTTCCAACTTTTGCAATGAAAATATGGGTAAGTCATCTGCCTTCAGTCTTAAATCCAAACCTCAACCAGATTTACAAATTTGTCTGTTTGAATATCTACCTACTCCACCTTTGGGCCTGCCATGTCCTCTGTAGAGAAGACAGAGGCCTGTCAGAATGTTAGATCTACCGGGGCGACCTAGTGCCCTGGCGGACTGGGGCATGGGATTTGAAGCTGGTTCATGACCTTCTTCTCTCTTCTCACTTTCTCCCTATCATTTTCCACTACATGCTATCCAATAAGAGCAGAAATACCTAATAAAAACAAGAAATGAGTGAACTAGGCCTAGTAACACCAGTACACAACATAATAATCAATGACAGCAACAAGTCATATTCTCAACCTGTCAGAAAATGCTAAGCCTCAACAGGAACCTAAAATGCGACAAAGCTGTTTGCCAATGTGGCATCACCAACAGGCAGGTAGCTTAACAATGAGATGTGTTAACAGCTCAACACGGAACTGTAGCATTATGCAGCTTGAGCTCTCAGTCACGAGTAACCATGTAATATTAAATATTAACAAATGTTCAGCCAAGGCTGGGCAGAGTGGCCTACAGAGACCAACTAGGTCACGGAAACCATCAGAACAGCCTAATTCCTTGATTACCTAAATTCAAGCGACGAATATTGTGACAATAGCATGATCATGTAAGAGAGAAGAGCTAGAGGAAATAAAGTTAAGGAGACAAGGAGAGAGAGTAGAAGGGAGAGATGGGGATTGGCTCTGCGGTCATTCCACCACTGGGGAGTTAGGAGAGGAGACTGGAAATGTTGATTAATATGCAAGTGTATGATCATTATGAATAAGGTTTGTCTGTGCTGTCAATGCACAGCAAGCTACATGTAGAGCGGGAAGGGATTGGACCACATTTACATTTAGGCTTCTCTTATCGAAAATTCCAGACTTTTTCCAGAGTTTATTTTTTTAACTGCGTTTGAATATTTTCATGTCTGTCTTCAGCTCTTGATGGTAGCTAGTGCCCGACGGTATTAACTAGGCTAGGTCACCCTAGAGATGAAGGTTATTTATCACAAATATAAAAAATAACTGAATGACAGCGTGTCTACAAAAAAACAAATGTGTATTAATATTCATATTAGGACTGAACATAAATATTTTCCCCATATATTTATAAACCTTTAGCGCAGTTCCCAAACTTTTCAAAAGACAGAAACAAATTAATTTTTCATAACAATTCAGATCTACTTTGGAAACCTGGCACAAAAATACATTTTCTGAAACATGCCATGCCTGTGTGTGTGTGTGTGTGTGTGTGTGTGTGTGTGTGTGATGCACGTGTATGGGCTCAGCTCTAACGTGCGGGACGTGCTTGATGCTGGAGGTGACAGCAAGGCTGATGTGTAGCGTAAGCTATCCTGACAGCCTGTGCAAGTTAGCAGCGCTCTCCAAACTGGGCCACGGCTACCCAGCAGGCCTTCGCGCAAGCTAGCACAGCCATGACCCATCCCTGCAGCAGCAGCAGCAAATCAGGCATTTAGCTAAACATTGAAGCTGTGTGGAAGAAGGCTGAGTGCAACACAACGACTGCTGAGTGTGATTATGAGCAGAAAACATTTTGCGCAATACCCCACCGTTCCTCCAGCTACCCCTCGCTATAAACAAACACGCACGTACACATTATACACAAAAAAGCACTCGTCTTGGACTCAGTCGGACAACCAACCTTTTAGGTTTTTGTATAGAAATACGCTACATTATTCTAAGCGAATATCCTGTAGGTTTAGGTTGAACATTGGGGGTTGAGATCTTCCTGGGTGGGTGGGTTCTTCCAAATGGCTGGCTTACTGTTTCTTGGGAAGACATCCAAAAACACCACAAATGACAAGACTTTTCTGCATTACTTTTAACTGTTGGTCTAACATCTGACACAGTCACCATGTTCTTTCAGCAGCCAACATAATATCCTCAAGTCAGGACACCTTCTACCAAAACCAATAATAATTGAACAGTGGATATAATTTATCTTATACTGTTTAAATTATTGATGCTTAAATCTGTCTCCTTTTAAACCTCCTTTTGTACCTTAACATACGTTATTTTCTTCTAGTGTCTGTAAATGATATGACCTTGGCTAAACGTGGACATGTCAGTCACCAACAGACCTCGTTGTCCGTAAAGGCTTCGCTCTGCTCAGTCTTGTCCAGGTTCGTATCTGGTTGTCTTTAGATGTATAAATATCTATGTTTACTTATCCTATTTAATATTTAGCTTCTCAAATAGGTATGCTTTCACGTTACCCATCTTTCAGTGGTGATCGCCTCGTAAAATGTATGTAAAAAGACCAGAAACAGCATCAGTGTGAGTCTCAAGTTGTCCAGTTAGTTATCATGATATTTTATTGGAGAGGTTGTATTGGCTACTCCTAGTTACTGAAGGGATTATCCTCCCCCCAAAATCTACACTCTTATCGTTTATAAAACATAAACCAAGAGGTCAAGAGAAAGTAAGAGAGAGATTGAGAAGGAAAGAGAGACAGAGGAAGCCCTTCTTGAGGTGAACCCTTCTTTATCTTCCTGTGTTTATCATTAGCCACTTGGGGAAACCATCAGCGCCATAGTGTGGAACCAGGAGCGCGAGGGAGGTGTGATAGACTATCAGGGTCTAACAGGCACACTGGTATGAGGAAAAAGTCACTTGGGGAAGTGACAGTTCAATGCCTCATCCATCCCGATCAGCTGAGACTGTGGCTGGCAGCTCCAGCTTTGAAGGCAGGTCCAACAGCAGCTCAGACTTGGCCTGTGTCTCTAAGCCTCCTGGGTCATGTATGTGATACCTTGGCCGAGGCTACCGTGCTCAGGAGCCTGGCCCAGATCTCATCTCAAAGTTGGGTCTCCTCTGTCAAGTCATCCATCCATCAGTCCAGCCACCTGTCTGTCCACACCACTATTTTCTGTGGCGGGTACACTTATTTGCTAAGCTTACCCCGAAAGAACTTCCGACCAAAGGGGCGAGGAAGGACACCGTGTGAATGCTTGGTCTGTAGAATGACTATGTTTACAGTAGGATAGCTGGAATCCGACATTTTCTAACCTCTACGCTACCATGACATTTCACAAAGCTTATGATTGAAAAACCAACCACTGAGACACATCCCTGACGGTCAACACTAGCTAGTTATTGCATCGTCCAGGTTTGTAGAGGGATTTCTTGGATGGATTCGTCAGCCTAGTAACAAGCTGTAAAGTGTACATTAACATTCGTAATATCTCTCACTGGTCATACACTAAACATGGAGCCAAACTTGTGTGAATCTCCATGGATTCCAGATCTCAGTGCAACGTCCTCTCAACATTTATACTACGGGGCTACATGGTCACCAGACAATAGTCAGCTGTCTACTCCTCTATAACTGTGATCTGCGTCATGGCGTACAGCACTTAAGAAGATCATTTTCCACAAATCATGTCTAGTTTGTTCTTAAAGCTACTATATGTAGTTTTATGCTTAGAAGATTAACAGATAATAACATTTCTGGTGATTGCATAGTGTAATGATCATGGGAGAATGAAGAAATCACGGTTCACGATGCTATTTTGTCTCCTCCGGGCTGGATTTCATGGGAAATGTGACGTCTTGCTTTACAGCACATATACAGTTTTACTTGACCTCCTCTGTGAACATGTTGGCATTTCAACAGACACCAACACGACGACAGACAGCAGCAGTCCAACCGTACTCAGCCATGAACAACTGCATGTCAGTTTGGCTCTGCAACAGTTGATAAATACCACTAGCAAACTCTAGAGGCCGCTATAAACTACATATAGTACCTTTAATTGAGCAGTCCAATTAATAAAAGTTGCATTATTGTGTAGATTTGACTAACTACAAATCTTCACACCTAGCTGCAAATTCACACAAATCGAACAAACTTTTTCTCGTTTTCAAATGAAATAACCATGACATCACACCTATGTTCATAGTTCAGTGGCTGTCCTTTGCAAGCAAGCAAAGTAGTCTAACATTACCATACTCTCCACAGAAGAGATTAAGGCATGTGATCGACTAGAGAGCCAGAGAGCTTAGATCTCGTTCAAATAAACTGCTAATCAATTAGGACCTATACATCATCGCCACAAATGCGCAATGGGACTGTACAGGATCCATACTTTTTGTCTCTCCTAACCCATTATCGACAAGCAGGAGGAACGCGTTAGCTTCCCTGCCCACGCAGGAACCTCGCGACTCCAGAGGTTTGCTGGGGTCTGGTCACTGGCCCAAGGCGATAGGATGATAATCCACGCAGGCCAAATCATCTTACGTAACACACATTTCGAGTGTGTGCTTGCCGGGGATGATTCACGGTTGTTCTGGGGGTTGGGGGGGGGACACACTGTTGCATAATAAGGAACTCCAAAGACACTACATGCACAGAGGCTGGTGGATCAAAGAAATAAAATTTAAAAATGCCACCTCCACTGAATGCTTTTTTACTGAACTCCCTCCATCGCTAGGTTGACCAGACGTCCCTGTTTGCAGTGTGTGGTCCCCGACTCAACACGTCCCTGGAAATGTCCCAGTTTTCTTTACTCCAAAGGAAAACACACACACACTGTCAACACTCACTAACCAGCATGGCTTTGTGGTCTATAAAACAACATCTGTAAAAGAGCATGTAAAAGCATAGGGCTTTCTCTGTGTGTTAATATCACATTTGTCTGCTTGACAAAGGGGGGGAGTTGTCCCTGCTTCAACTCCATCAAATCTGGTCACCTTATCCGTGGTGGCTGTCAGGCCACTCTGCTGCAAGGTAAAGCCAGGGCTCTAAAAGACAGCTAATCCTCACCCTCTCAATCAGCTCCTGAATATATTGAAAACAGCCAGCAGATTATTTAAAAGGGTGGAACGGGATTGAGCGGGGTAGGCCAGAGTAGAGTTAAATCTACACAATTGTTGAGAGGGGCCCAGTGACTGAGTCAGTAAAGGCAAACATACAGCATACATCAATACCACATCTAGCTACAGGAATGCTGTCAAGTGACCAACAGAGAAGTAAACATCAAGCAGCCTGTAGACTGGTACATAAACAGGTAGTCTGCTCAAGGCAAGGCAAGTTTCATCAAGTTAAATTTGAGACCTTTAAAGCCGTCTTCTAGCCATCTTCACATCCCCCTCAATTTTTCGTAAAATGGTGGTGTGGTTAGTAATCCAAAGTCACACACTAACAACAGCAGTTATAAACAAAGTGGATTCTCACTGACACTGTGAGACACTTAAAGCCACGTACATGGAGGGGTTTTAGCCTTGACTTGACTTTATGACTTGTTTTTGCACATTTATTCAAATAAGACAAGAGGTCCAAGATTGCAATAAAGTCTAAGCGATTGTAGAGATCAGATCTAGACGTAAGCCCAAGATGCAGGTTGAGCACTTTTGAAACTAGGAGTCTCAAAACTGAAAACAGAAAACACCTGTTCCAACCCAATGGCTCTAAGCAAATTTAGTCTACCACAAGAGCACCTGTGTGTATGTCTGTGTGTATGTGTGTGTGTGTGTGTGTGTGTATGTGTGTGTGTGTGTGTGTGTATGTCTGTGTGTATGTGTGTGTGTGTGTGTACGTGCATGCATGTGTCCTTGGAGCAGGTGAGTCATGCAGAAGTAGAGCAAACATTAGATTTCCAAACTATAACTTCTACTTGGTGGTATGTGGCATTAACCCCTGGCTTTGAATCTTGCTTTGGCTTTTGCATTGTGTTCCCTCCATACTGAACTCTCAGGCGACCAACCCAAAGTTTTTTGTCTGACCTTCTAAATGCTGAGTGTCCCCCAGATGTGTTGATCTGCCCGGTGACACCTGCTTACAGGGGTCCAGTGCCAAATTATTAAATTAAATTAAATAGCTATTTAAGCATAATGGCACAAATTAGTTGCTATATTTCTTTATTGCCAAAATCTGATATGGGATTTTAAAACATGATTTTATAATCAAGCTTCCCCATTTGATATATAGAACTCAGTCATGTTAGTGGTTTTAGATCATTTATATTTATTTTTCCAAACTGTGGGCCAGGTAAAGAGGCAAATTCACCCACATGCCTCTGAGAAACAGATGGAAAATCCTGTAATGAAAAGAAGAAATACACTTTCCATACCCCTTAAAATGTCATGCAAAATATACGCTACTGTATGCTTTGTACGTTTTTGTACTCTACCAGCATTTTGGCAGGTTGCCAACCTTCACTTGGAGGACCTTTTCTATTTGTTCTATTTACTGTGGCCTAGAGATAAAATGTTTCCTGACTGACCTCAGAATAATTTCAATATTACCAATTACCTTCTGTTTGTTTTATTGCTAAAGATTGATGCATGTTCCTAAGGCAATGATAGGGCAACTTTTTAGGCAACTCTGATTCTACCCACTGATCTATACAGGACCACTACTACATCATTGCTTATTTAATTACATAGGCATTTACATTTTTTAAACTATGGCTAAGTTTGTTACTTGTTATCCAATAAATATCCTAAAGTTACACCACTATTAGTAAACAGTTCGTTTAGTAAATAACAATTAGTAAATCGGTTATCAACTAGGAAGACTCAGCAGTAATAAAAGTAAATGCCTGCTCAACTAGGAAGCTGTAGAAGAAAGGTTTGGTCTGTCGTTCTTTTGGAGGATTAAATAGTTCAGGTATTTTTCCTGAACGTTGAGCAATATAACTAAAACTAAAACTAAAACTAAACACCTCGAAAGTAAAAGCAACGCACCAAGTTACCACTAACATTTAGTTTGTAACTCACACCGGTTCAGTATTAACATGATTGAAACAGTCACTGTACCCTCATATTTAAGTGTTTCAGTCAGTTGTTAATGAACTATTAATTAACAATGAACTATTAATGAACTATTAATTAACAACTGTTACTAACAGGTCAATGCGGAAGTAGACAACAGTACAGTAAGTCGGGGTATCTTATCTTTCAGAACGAGAATAAATATATTGATGTCAACTTACCTGGACTTTTAAGGTTATACTTATTCTCCATATTTAGAGAAGTTATGCTGTTTATTACTGATCCTGTTGAGTTTCTGTGAGCTAACTAGCGACCTGTCGTTAGCTAGACTATCTAGCTCGTTGGCTTCGGACCTCAGATCAACACCAAGACAGTCAAAATGAGTATAAACCTAATATCGACAATCAAAACAGCTACAAAGCGAGATGATATCTAAATCCTGACGTGGAAAAACAATATGTCTTTGTTTCTTTCACAACAATATGTCTTTGTTTCTTTCACAAGTTGCTGCTGGACTGCTTGGGAAATGTCAGTCGCGTGACGTCATATGTTAAACGTAAACAGGAAGTTGACGCGTAGCGTCGTCTTCTTCTTCTCGTGTGAGTTGAGGCAGGTTGCTGCCCCGCCGCTCGCAGGCAACGCGATAACTCACAGGCAACGCGATAACTCACAGGCAACGCGATAACTATTCAATTTGATTTGATGACATGACACCATGAGTCTCTATGATAATCCTCCACAGAGCATCTTCTACACTGAGACTGTTGCTTTCAACATACACAACGGCAATATGCCATTATGTGAAACATTTAATCAAATATAGCGTCACAGAATAAGAAAGAAATATTATGAAGAAAAAAACAAGAAAACGTAATAGAAAAGTACATAAAATATGTCATTTGTTTGACAGTGGCATGATATACATATGCTATGCATACATTTTTAAAGTGCTGGCTCAGGGGAAATCAAACTCCTAACCCTGACAGAAAAGTGCACCCCAAGTTTTTCTACTCATATCTGATATCATATTGTTCAATATTGGAACTCCTGTAGCTTCCTTGAATCTTTCAGTGGGGAGTGAAGTTGGTATCTGTGAAGTGGGGGAAAGGGACATAGCCTCCTCCATGTTCCATCTGCTTTTTAATGTTCTGTGCACCTTATTGTTTTACGGATTCAAAGTGCAGTCAGTCACATCTGTCCTACTGCTTCTGACTTTCAGTGACCTGACACCTCCAAGTGTGTTTTTCAACCGTTCCAGATAAGAAGGAGTAGCCTACTATTCTCCACCCGTCAGTCCCACTGGATATGACACATTTTTATTTGATTTCTCTCTGTGGATCTTCCTTTGCTTTGTGTGTTTAGACCACCTGTCTTCATCACTGGTGCCAACATTCTCCTTTTGTAATTCTCCCTGCTTCAATTATCAACTTTGTTTTGGTAATAAAACTTGGAATATGAAAGAAAACTGCGTTTACTTAGCTATGCTCCATCTGTCTATCTGTCTGTCTGTCTCTCTCCACACACACACACACACACACACACATATATATCCTGATATTATTGCAAAATGTATTCATATTTTAAATACATGTTTCAATATGTCAATTAATATACATTTGAGCAATTAATTAATACATGGAAACTTCAACTAAGGCCAATTTAGGCTTTTGAATGGCTTTCTTTTCTCTATTTTACAGAGCTCTTAATACTTAATACTGACATTTTCATTAGGCTACTATGTATAGAAAATGAGATTATCAACTACTTTGCAAGTGTATCAAGTCAAATGTTTTAAATGAAGATTGCCTAATAATCCTGCCTGTTCAACTAAAATGTCCACAGGCTTGATGTTGTCACGATGATGTCACAGCTGGCCTAACAGGCTAGTGTCACTGAGGTCGAGTCAAGTCAAGCTGTATTTGTATAGCACATTTAATACACAAAACATCACAATGTGCTTTACATTAAATAGCAATCAAATAA
Source organism: Polymixia japonica (assembly GCA_900302305.1). Lineage (NCBI taxonomy): Eukaryota > Metazoa > Chordata > Actinopteri > Polymixiiformes > Polymixiidae > Polymixia > Polymixia japonica. Next base: position 14,916 of record OMKK01021006.1, read on the forward strand.
AACATGATTAAAACTATACAAATATATAGTTATATGCTAAAAAATATACTCTCTCTCTCTCTCTCTCTCTCTCTCTCTCTCTCTCTCTCTCACACACACACACACACATGTACATACAGAGAAACAGAAGGACAGGGTCCTCAGGCCATGGTTTGCTGGAGATTATGTTTTATTCCAAAGGCAAACAGGCATCTTTTTATTATTTTTATTCCTGTTATAAGCATGCTATTATACGTGTTTCTGATCAGGCATAAAAGTAAATGTCATCTTCACGTTATAGAATTAGCATTTTCTGAGAAACAGCTTAATCCCAGTGTTGGATGGGACTGCCTGCTATTTTCCCTACATTCACCTCCTTTTGGGGCGCTTGGTTTTGTTGGAACCTTCCATTGCCAAACACCCACATGCCTGTCCTTCTTTAACAGCTCTTCTGGCAGTTTCATTTTTAAACTTACTATGAGGCCATTAAACATAACATAATATTGATGGCAGGGTGGACAGTTTTAGCCTATAGCTATCAGAAATGTGGTCCAATTAGGGTATTAGTCCTATTTGGCAGATGGCCAAGATTTATTTTTCTTCTGCAGCAGGATGATAAAGAAAATGATTCCTTTGGCTGGTAGCCCACACTGAGGGCATATTGCAATGAATTCAGAAAAAAGATGGGAGAGAGATATACTAATAATACATGTGTTGAAACGCGAGGGAACCTCAGACATAGATAGTTTTAGGTCCTTGAGCGCAAAACAGCCTAGATCATCATCTTGAAGCAACAACTGTGGAAAATCAAATCCAATTAACTTCAAAATTTAATTAACTCACAAAACGAGGCTATGGGTTGGTCAAAGACTGACTGTTGTCACACCACATCAAGCATGATTTAGTTATTCCACATGTACATTTTCCTCTTTGTAGTCATATACATTGCTTTAGTCATATACACACACTGAGGGCATTGTAAAGCACATCGCTGCAATGTCAAAGCCCATAGGAACCAGAGCATTACATCTAGACCAGGGACCTTCGCCTGTCATCAGCATGGCTGCCCTTGTGCTGTTTTTCTGTAGCCAGAACAGCTCACAGTCTTCTCCTGGTTCTGTTCTGCTGCTGTATGCTCCAGCCCACACATCATCCCATCCAGCCCACACACCATCCCATCCAGCCCACACACTATCCCACCTCGTAGACCAGCCCACACACCATCCCATCCAGCCCACACACCATCCCACCTCGTACACCAGCCCACACACCATCCCATCCAGCCCACACATCATCCCACCTCGTAGACCAGGACGACGTGGTGTAACTGAAAAACAAGGAATGCCCGCATCCTATAGCATGCAATAGGCTTTTACTTGTGAAATGTTTCAACGCAATGTGTGTATTCATTGGGCAATGACATATAGGAACAGATTTGTATTTTTGTATTTTTTTTATTCAATAGTGTCAATTTTACAGTACTTACAGAAGTTATTTTTAGATATTTTGTATGTGTCATGATGTAAATTACTGTATGAAGATGAAGATTAATGATAATTTATTGAGTCAAACAATGTTGCAATGGGTTATAGTAATATGTCATTTTCACATGCACATAGAAAGAAATGTACACACATCCACATATGCAAACACACAGTACAACTACAATTCTAACAGTCTTTAGAGAGGTCATGGCCCAGGTCAACTTCAGTGTAGGAGGACTAGGACTATTTAGTCCTTTGCTCAAAGGCATTTGGCAGTTATACACCACATACTACCAACCCTCCAGCCTCCAGCTCACAGCTTGAATAGATTTTTTCATTGGTGGTGAGAATCACACCAGCAACCTTTTTAATTTTTAGTTGGTGTCTACTTCTAAGGTGACCTGCTTCACCCCTGCAAGACGAATGTGATTAATCTCAGTGTCATTTCCAAACAAGTACGCTTGGTAAATATGTTTAAAGAGATCACTCATTCCAAATCCCTCTTAAACGTATCATTTGAACAGACACCTCTGACGCATTCACAAGAAAATCTCTGCAGAGCTTAGTGCATACTTTTCTTCTTTTGAGCATATGTTTTAAAGTGGCTGCTAAGTTGTGCGTGATTTCCATAATTTCAAGGTACATTAGCATCACATTATTCTTGTCAAATCACAACATAAGTAAGTAAATTGCAAACCTTTGAGAATTCTCGTGCACCCATCATCAAGTCTTGTTTTGTTTCTAAAATTGTTTTTATAATTGTTTTTACAGTGTTTCTGCTTTTGTAGATAGTTTACAGTGAAGAATAACAGGAAGGAAAAAAGGGACGAGATGCTTCAACGGTCACAGGTGAGGAATGAGAGCATATTGTATATTATATGAGCGTATTATATGAGCAATTGTGAGCATATTATATTTAAGGGACCTTAGCCTGCTGAGCCCTCTGGATACCATGCTCGTTCTCAAAACGTTTATGAGTTGTGCAAACAACCGTCCATGTACAAATACAATCTAACAATTTAAGAACATTTACTACTTTAAGTTATGCACAAAATAATTAGATGCTGGTGTGAAAGCTAATGGGGATTTTGGTGTGATGGATCGTTATGAGAGTCCCATTCATCCACTGGTGGCAGTCTGTTGCATTCCACTTTAGTGTTAGCATAGTATTTCATCTGAGCAAGAAATTATGCAAAAGATTATTTCAAAACAAGTATGAGTTTAATAGCACAGGGGGTAGTTCCAATTCCCTCACATCCTGTGTATTGATAAATATAGTTACTAAACAGTAACAAATGTGCCACCTAAAGTCTGTAGTTGCTGGGCAGACAGAGTGACCAAGTGTTTCCAGAGTCTGTTACCTAATTAATGGGATGTCACGGGTTTGATCCCCAAAAAAGCCTCCTGTCCAAGTGTCCGTGTGCAAGAAACTCAACAACTACCTGCCTCCTCGATGCACAACGCTGTGCATGAGAATGTCCACTCAGTGCTGCACTGACAGTGCATGAAGGGAACCAAGTGGATGTTTCCTGAGTGGGCAGAGAGGTTACATCATAAGAGGTCAAAGTAACTCAGCCCGAGTCCTTATGTGACTTTCTATCCTTCATAGATTGCTGTACACTATATACCATTCTGCTGCCATCTGCTGGTTTATCTATTAAGATGTTAAACCTCAGTGTTGCTTTTAAGACTACAAATAGAGTGACGCCGAGAGCCCCCTGGTGGCGCTGGCAGGTACTGACACATCAAAGGCAGCTGTCTGTCAACCCAGGAGGTTCTATCAACGAGGGCGGGGCCAGGTTTCCTGCTTTGTTTTTACGACAGGTCAGCAGCCGTAAGTCTGTTTTACGTTTTTATTTATAAAAATCAGCTACAGTAATGAAACACAAATCCTCCGTGTTATTATTGTAAGACTGAAATTGAACATAATGGTGTAAACGGGTTTAAACGTAATTGAGCGAACACAAGGTTAGTAACAGGTTGGACATTTACTAAAGAATCAGAATCAGAATCAGAATCACTTTTATTGCCACAATATGCAGGTCACATTATGAGGAATTTGTTTTAGTGTAGCCTACTGTTCGCAGCGTAGCGGTCAGAGCAGTAAGTAAGAAACAAAAACTAAAAATTACAAAAATACTGAAAAATACAAATTACAATTCACAATGTTGCAAGTGCAATCAATCAAACATATCAAACATACATATTTATTTACACTATGTACATGAGTGCGGTGGACATTGAATAGGTATTTAAGTTGGAGTTGGATATGTATTAAATAGGCAGTGTATTTATATGAGTCAACTTCTAAATAAATATGGTAAATAAGGTTTTACATAGAATTATAGAATAAATAAAGTTTAGGAAAGAAGTTGGCTGCATGTTGTTTTCATTTAAAAACGTGTTTATCTTTCACTTTTTCATCTTTGTTTTTCGCTTTTTCCTGACATCTAAGCAGCAGAGTGACACCTGACAACTAAATATCAAGAGCGGCCTGGTTCTACTGGTTAGTTATTGGTTCTACTGGTTAGTCTACTGGTTAGTTACTGGTTCTACTGGTTAGTTACTGGTTAGTCTACTGGTTCTACTGGTTAGTCCCCTCCTGCTGCCGAATCACTCATCCACGCCTTCATCTCCTCCCGCCTTGACTACTGCAACTCCCTCCTAACCGGCATCATTCCCATTCCCTCCATAGACTCCAAACGGTCCAGAACTCCGCTGCCCGCCTCCTCACAAGAACCTGGTCCCGGGACCACATCACACCCGTCCTTCACTCTCTCCACTGGCTCCCCATAAAACAACGCATCGACTTCAAACTGGCCCTCCTCACCTACAAAGCTCTCCACAACCT
>OMKK01021009.1:4774-18107 GCA_900302305.1 Polymixia japonica
TCGCTCCGGTGAAGATAATCATCAGAAATACGCGTGGTATTTCTCCTTTATTTCTCAAAATAGTTTCAAACTTTGATTAACTTTGAAGAGGTAATATTTTCACAAAATTGTGATGGGCTACAACAACCCATTAGAAAAAAACCTTCCTTTAAAATCCCCATGACGTTATGAGTGTCATCAACAAGGTATTTAGGTCTAAGAATTAACTTGAGTTAATAAGGGTAAACTGTAGGTGAACTCCTATACAAATTACACATTTCTCTAAATGTTTAAACTAAATTTAAACTATGTGTTTTTGTTTTTTTAGATGGAACTGATTAAGAATATCTTACTAAAAGTTTTGCATGCTTCACAATAGGGAGGCCTATATGTGATGACAAGATTTAGGTGCCATATAGAAAGGTAGACAAATTATTTTTACCCTTTCTAGAAGATTCTTATACGGTGTTTTCTTTCCCTATGGTGTTTCCACCGTGTATTTATGCAGGCTACAGGATCAGGCAACTATTCACTCAGTGGACACTGTCTCCCTCTTGAGGTTATTCATATTTAAATTCCATTCTAGTAGTTTCTCCATGCATGACTCTATTTACCTCTTTGAACACACCTTAATGCAAGAGAATAATAATTCTAAACAGAAAAAGGTTAACACAACCTAATAATCTTAAAAGCAAGAAAACCTGGTATGCAGTGTTTTGCACGCCTTGAAACTAGAGGATATACTCAGAAAATCAATCTGTAAATATAAATAAATTACACAATGATATATTTTTATAGAGCTATTTCCATTTCAAGTTTCAACCTCCATGTTAACTACAACAACTGCAGGAGAGAGCAGACCTGGGTCAAACACTCATTCTAATATTTACCTATTTATTTCTGTTCAGGTTTGCAGGAGGCTGGAGCCTATCCCAGTTTAACTTGGGTGTGAGACAGAAAAACACCCTGGATTGGATGCCAGTCCAGCGCAGGGCCACTGCACGCAGGCACGCACGCACACACATACACACACCATTCATACCGATAAATTTAGAGTCTCCAATTATCATAACCTGCATGTCTTTGGTGAGGGGAAGAAACCAGACAGAAACCCAGGCAAATAACTCTAAGCTGCATGGAACTGGCTGGTGTTTACTGAATCAGAATACTTAGGATAACATGAGGTAAAATGTCAGTTGGAGAAACATATATTAAAATCATTATGAAAACATTTCCTTTGGTTGTCTGACTATTCAGGGTTTTCAGTACATTGCCCTGTTTGGTAAACGCTACCCATATGACACCTTATTAGATTAAAATAAACATTAAAAACTACTGGCAAATACTATGTCATCCAGGTCTAATCGACAAGACTACGAAAGGTAAAAATACAACAGCAGAGGGCAGTCAATTATTAGATTTCACATTGAACATTTCTGTGATGAATACAAGCATTTCAGATGAGTGTTTGCCTTACAATGAGATTAATTTAAAAATAAAATGCTTTCCATTAAAATGTAATAAAATCTAAAAAAAAAAAATATTTAAAAATAAAATGCTTTCCAACATTTAAAATAAATTCCCAAAGTGTGCAAGTTCTCTATATCTGGGTGATTGGAAAAGTGTCATTTTAATGGTGGTAATGCTTTTTCTGTGGTTTGTGTAGGCTGGAAAATCTCTTTTTGTGAATAGTGACCCCTTACACTAGACTGACACAGAAAAGTCCCCATGCTCTCAGGTACAGTACAGTACAGTAGGTATTGTCTCCATGCTCTCAGATACAGTACAGTACAGTACAGTAGGTATTGTCTCCATGCTCTCAGGTACAGTACAGTACAGTAGGTATTGTCTCCATGCTCTCAGGTACAGTACAGTACAGTAGGTATTGTCTCCATGCTCTCAGGTACAGTACAGTACAGTAGGTATTGTCTCCATGCTCTCAGGTACAGTACAGTACAGTAGGTATTGTCTCCATGCTCTCAGGTACAGTACAGTACAGTACAGTAGGTATTGTCTCCATGCTCTCAGGTACAGTACAGTACAGTAGGTATTGTCTCCATGCTCTCAGGTACAGTACAGTACAGTACAGTAGGTATTGTCTCAGGTACAGTACAGTACAGTACAGTAGGTATTGTCCCCATGCTCTCAGGTACAGTACAGTACAGTAGGTATTGTCCCCATGCTCTCAGGTACAGTACAGTACAGTAGGTATTGTCTCCATGCTCTCAGGTACAGTACAGTAGGTATTGTCTCCATGCTCTCAGGTACAGTACAGTACAGTAGGTATTGTCTCCATGCTCTCAGGTACAGTACAGTACAGTAGGTATTGTCTCCATGCTCTCAGGTACAGTACAGTACAGTAGGTATTGTCTCCATGCTCTCAGGTACAGTACAGTACAGTACAGTAGGTATTGTCTCCATGCTCTCAGGTACAGTACAGTACAGTACAGTAGGTATTGTCGTGCCTGTTTGGGCCAACAGGATTACAATAAAAAAGGGTGTATCCTTTCAGTATGTCAACTGGCTTTCCAGTAAGTGAATTGGGTCTTTTTGTGATTAATGTATTTTGGATCAAGGGAGGGTGGCAGTCACAGTTAAGAAGATTTATAACCCTCAGTCTGGCCAGAGAAACATTTTAACTTGCCAAGCTACTGCAGTGGATGTTTTTTCTCAAAGAGCTGCACAGGAAAGTGTGCAGTATTCAGATACTATAGGGTATGAACTGTGAAGTTATGACTGTATGAGGCTTAGGTTTAGTTTGTACTTACAAATGATAAAAACTGAAAAAGGACAGATCATATACAAACTGGACTGATGAGGTAAAGAAACCACCAGGGACATAAAATAATCCCTCAAGAGGACTAAGCGGTTTATAAACGGGGAAAATATCGAGACGGTGAACGGTATCTGCTTTCATTAGTTACGCAGCACACAAGCTCTGCCAAATACCTCTCACCGTGCCCGCTATTAATGAACCCCAACCGTACTTTCACTTTTTGACTGAGAGTACAGGAAGGGATGATGATGACGGGAATACGAGCTAGGTCTAGGGAGGGTTCTGTTGTCCCCCTGGGAGTCTAAATTGTTTACCATCCACCTGGGTACGAAAAGATCATTTTCCAGCCTGACTGCTACTTGTTGTGTTTCTAGTTAAGAGTGAGGTCAATTTCTCCTGGAAGATTCCTGCTGTCAAATTTGGTTATAATACTGTAGGTTTAATGTCATTATGCTTATCACTGTATGGTAGATAATTTAGATAACTTGCAATTTGCAAATAACTACTAATTTGATGACTTCATGTTTAAAACATCTTTATAATTGATTATTATAAAGGTCCTGGTCCAGTCTGTAAAAAGGTTATAATTTTGTCAAACAAGGACTTAATTTACCTACTACCCTTTAAAAAGTGCCAGATTAGTTTCAATTCTGTGCTGTTATCCATTTCTGAGAATGTTTTTAAAATGGTTTACATTTCATTTCGGAAACCAGTCTCTTTCTGAGGAATTCCCTCAGAAGAAAAAAAAACCTCCAGCACGGCCTTCCCAGTGTGATAAAACCCCCCTGTTTCCCTGGAACAGTGAACTAAGCATAAACTGTAGGACCAGAACAAAAACATAACACAACTGAGTGAGAAATTCCACCTCTTTTTCCAGTGATTTTCTCCTCTAAGAGCAACACCTGCTTTATAGCAGGTTCCAAGGAATATTTAGCCAAACTCACTCGGCACAGATAAGGAAGGAAACTGGTTTGTTTTCAGGAAAGTCTTCATTACTGAAATACTGTGGTGTATTTGGGGGAATGTGATCGGGTAAGCCATGGAAAATGGTAAAAGCTTAATCTACATGCAAGCTTAACTGATGTATTGTTCTGGTTATTGTGCACAACAACCGTATTCATTATGACAAACTTTAATTAAAGTGAATATAGTCACCTGTCTTCTAGACAAAGACCAGAAATGATAAGTGAATAATAGCGTGACCACCTGTCTAACAATAAAAATTGGCATATGTTATCAGGGTGTTAACTGGATCCTCTGCGCAATGTTGGCGATACATCAGTATTTTTTTAAAACTCTGATGGTCAACGTAGCTAATATTCTTACATATGTAGGCGTAATCTATGAACCGAATCCCAGTTTTACCTCATGCGGCAATACATTTTCCCTAAGCTGTTGTTTTTGAGTGACATGATTGACAGACTTCGCCTGAATGTTCATTGGTGCATTGGGGTTGCTGGGCGGGCCCAGGTTATTGCGTTGATTTCACACGCCGACTACAACGAGAACGAGACGGGGACCGACTACACTGCTCCACAGCGCCATTTTAACTACTAGAGGCTGAGATTTTACCAGAATTCCGCCGAACCTCTTTAATGGTTGGAATGTTAAGGATGAATTGTTGTAAAAGAAGTAGAAGCAGGAAGTTGTTTGTATTGCTTCATAATAAAAATATATCCATAAAGAGGAAGAGAAATCATGGTGTGATCATGGTAATTTTGTTAGAACTGTTTCCATTTCCATTCGACCCATGAACTGGAGTATATCTCCAGTACATTTCTCTCTCTCTTTCTCTTTTTCACACCAACACAACCACACGGCACGCACACACACACACACACACACACACTGCGCGCGCACACACACACTGCGCGCGCACACACACACATACCTCCATGGCGCCTCAGAGGATCCTCACCTTGACCCCTTTCCTGTGTATCCACATCACTGAGGGAACACTGAGCTCATGTACAGTGAGGAATATGTTTCCTGTACATGAAAGACTTGAGGATAAAAGAGCAATTTAACCACTGATGAGCCTTATCAACTGAATTTATTAAAGTAATGTCAGGGTGTAGCGTACAAGGTAACATATCACATCATTTGCGTAAACTATTTAGTCATCCTGATAGGAACATGCCCTTGTTTTGGAGATTTAGGTGCAAAGACGTTCTAAAGTTCTGGCTGCATAAACCATCGCTGCTGTCAGATGAAAAGGTTGTTCGTTCATATAGGAAACTTTTCAGACATTTAGGAAGGGGCCATCCTTTCAGGTTGTCAAGTATGCACATTTTAAAATCTAATTGTGATGCAATTGCCTCACGGTCATAGAGTTTGCTGTACCTATAACAGATTATTAATTGTTCAATCTAATTTTTCAGTAGTCAGTATTTGTATATCAGACCGACATACTACTGCTAAATGTAAGGTAAGATTTTGATTTTGGTTGAACAAGGATGGAACTAAACAAAAAGCAATATTAAACTTGAATTTTATTTTTATTTTCAAAAATATACAAAAATACATAAAAATATGTATCTTTCAAACTATGTTGTACAAGGCACTTCCCAAATGATAAACTCAACTTGAAAAATGACACTGAAAAAACACTGAAAAAAAAACACTGAAAAAAAACACTGAAAATATGAAACACAAATAGTTAAAATAACATTTATAAACAAAAACAATCATAACCACTGTAAAAATGTACTTTACGTGCATATGTAAAATCACTAAAGAGAAAATATTTTCTCAAACTGTTGAAATTGTTGAACTGTTGAAACAAGTAATCTTTGTACTGTGTCACATAAGCTATTTTCTAATACTGATTTCCTTAAAGCCACTACAGACACTCCAGCGCCCCTCTGTGACCCTGACCAAGACTAAGTGGTTTAAAACCATCGCTGTTAAAATTGATTGTATGCCAATGGATCTCAGCATATTGGATCTCCAGCACAAATAGACGGACCGAAGTACGACACAAAGGAAGTGCCACCGAAAACAGGAAGAGCCTCTTCTGTGAACATGTTTAGTCCTCTTCTTTCAACAGTCCTGCTTCTTTTTTCACTGAGCTTTGTAAACAAATTGCAAGTGTGTTGTTGCTAGGCTTAGAAAAAAACCTCAACAATCCATTATCGTCGTGACGATGCGATGTAAGATGACATAAACGTGGTATAAAAAAAAGGAAAGTCAAGGGGTCGCCGAAATCAAAATCTCACAATCTTGTCTGTAGCTGCTTTAATTATAAACTGACAGCCTAAAGTGTGTAAACGAGATAAATAATGTAATTACCTAGCAGGAGAAATAGAATGAGAATGATCCCCTTAATTGGAAATTAACCACATAGCACTGACAGACACTACGGTGCTGATTGATGGCACCAAGTCAAAAACAAAATGGTTGCTAAGCTTTTTTTATGCTGTAAATCCATTACATACAGTCCAAGGGCATAAGGTCAGTAGTAGTAGCATTACTTTCATAACTCCACAGTGGGAAATGTCTTCATCAGTGAAACACCACCAGTTACACAATACACAGAACAATGAACCTGCCGTGGTGCATGAGGTCGGCTTCGTGACCTCGTTGTATTGACACCTCCCTGCTAGACGTAGTCAGAGGATGGGTGGAGCCTGGGTGGGGTCACTGATGACTCTGAGCCAGAACATCTCCAACTCAGGAAGGCCCCGCCAATCAGGGTGAGGATGGAACTGCTCCAGCTCACAAACACAGCACTGCCAAACTCATACCTGGGAAAGAAAGACAGACACACATACACACACATCAATACTGTTTTTCTACAGTTATGCTCCAGTACAGCAGCGACTGTAGGGCCTGTACGATAATACACGTAAAAATCTACGATCTAAGATAGAAATGTAAGATAATGTAAGTAATGAGTTGCTTAGTCCTCTGTCCCAAGTCATTGTATAGGTTTGTTTGTGCGCGTGACTTTTCAAGAGTAGTTTACGAATGTACCTGGCCAGCTGATTGGATCCGAAGAAGGTCTGAACAATGGATCTGACGTACCAGGAGGTCACTGCCAACGTCATTAAACCTGCATATGGAAGAAAACCAAATCCAACTTTCATCACTATTTTTAACAATTCAGAACAGTTCATTTGAGTTACGCACCGGCGTGTGCTTTTTATTAAAATAATAGGATATGAATGATTAAAAAAGGGCCGCGTAAACAGGGTAGAATAAAGTAATGTCCTCGGACCTCACGCCAGGAACGCTGGCCCTAGCCTGGCGGCAGACAGATCTCTCAAGAAGACGACCGCGTGTGTCATTTGTGGGAACAGGTCAGAACGACCAATATTTACGTTTTCCCTCAATACTGGTCGTTTCGGGTTCATACCGGTTGGAGGTCTTGTTGCCAGGCAGACAACGCCACTTTGAACCCACCTGAAATCATGAACATGATTCCCCCAACTAGAGCCACTCTGCTTTTGGTCCTGTCCTTGCCGTCCATGAAGCGGGTGCATTTCATCCCTATCGTGGACACCATCAGCGCCACACTGGAGAGGAATATACTGAGCAGCATCACAGCTCTTGTAACCTGGATTAAAGCTAGAGGTAGAGAGGGGTGATCTTAGTTTACTGTGCATGTACGCTGCTACAATATATACACATTATACTCCCCACCGAGGGTTTCGTTAACCCTCATTCATTCATTAGATTGATTTAGTGCCATTGCTTCCTTTGCTCTCTCTTTCTCTGTCTTTCTCTAGCTTCTTCTGGGACTGATTATCTCCTGTGAAATGCTCCCATTGTTGCTCGGATCTGTAACTAAACTGTTAGTTATAGCTGCCTTGGACCGATATGAGTGTCCTCGATCTCAACAAGGCAAACCTGCATAAATCAAGGCAAACATTTTAAATAATAATGAAATATATAGGGAAACTATCATAGGCTAAACAAGCAGCTGACTAACTCTTACTGTTTTTTTTGTTTTGTTTTTAAAGCATCACAATATGAGACGTAGTTAAACCCCAGTGTTATTTCATTGGAAGTTATCATAACAAATCATTCAATGTATTCGTGCCCAAAACATAATAAGTCCATTAAGAAGTTTTTTTTTTGGAAAAGACGTTTGGGACACAATCAGAGACCACAGAACTTACTCGGCAGTTTCAAGAGCGAGTCGTACGATTCGCAGGTCACCCTCCCGCTGCTGTGACCGGTGCAAGTCATCCACAGCCCCTCGTACGTCTGCTGGACCGTGTTGGTTCCCTCGTAGTACCTCCTCCATTCAACCATGCAGGTAGCGGCCACGGTGGCGCCCAGGCCGACCAGCGTGAGAACAAACCCCAGCAGCTGCAGCGCTGAGCTCGCCATGGTCTTCCAAGCGCGTCGTCGGTCGAGTCAAATAAATAAATGCAATACAATATAAAATATTGTTATACGCGATATAAAAATCGTGAAATAACTTAGTAAACGTTAACTTTGTACGAGGCGTTGATTGTTTTGAATTGTCTCGAAATTGATTTTCTGAGCTCCTTTCCAGACCGTTATTTCAGTGCGCTCTGACAGACGCGCCAACTCCTATTTAAAGTCCAAGGCTGGACTAATGGGAGGTTTCCTCCTGACAACTCGCCGGGATATGATGAAAAGCAAGGGCGTAACACTATATTAGACATTGGGGGGGGACAGTGTGTGTGTGTGTGTGTGTGTGTGTGTTTGGGTGGGTGGGTGGGTGTGTGTGTGTGTGTGTGTGTGTGTGTGTGTGTGTGTGTGTCTTTCCATCACACGCCTATGATGTAAAGTGAAGTTCTTAGAAGCACATAAAAAAGTTACATAAATCTTCTAAAGTATATTTACCATGTAAGCTGCTTTCAAATACATTTTTATTTGGACCTTCAGGGTTCTTCAATGGGGTCCCTAGCCAAATAAGGAACAGTTCAACTTCATTATTATTAGAAGTTAGCACAAAAACAATTGTTGTTGGTGCCTGGGACAAAATTCTGTGGGCATATGTTGCATGATACATATCTCTTTGAGTCCTGGGCCCATCAAGTATCCTCAGACACTGATGTGCAGAACACAAGGAGAATTTACTTTTTTGATTGATTGATTGATTGATTGATTGAGCGATTAATTGGCGTTAAACTAAAAAATGCAATTTGTTCTACAAAAAGTATCACATTCCCATTGCAGTAGTTAAAATTGAAATTGAAATTTATCACAACAATAATTAAAGGGGTTAGGAAGAATTTTATCCAAACAAGTAAAGGTTTGTGTGCTCAATTGTCATTCCATTCCTCATCGTCATGATGCTCTTGTTTATGGAATCTAACATTGGTCTTCATTTTACCCAGACAATTGTCAAATTAATTGACCATATTTGGTCAAGGGGATTCCATTTTGTAAACACTCATTTGCCTGTTAGATGGAATCAGTTTCCGTTGTTTCCCAAAACAAACCTCAGCTAACTTCGCTTGCACCTCAAGTCACGTTACAGCGCCCACTTTGCACCCTGCCCTGGTAGGCATTTGGCTTAATTCAGCTGGGTACACAAAATGGATCTGATGAATTGATCTCCCTCTGTTGAGTATTTACTTACATTGCGAGTATAAGAAGCCCATCTGGGCCAAAGAGAAGTTGCAGGTAATTCTTGGTGTTCATTTGAACATGCAGTACCAAAATGGATACTAAATGGACCTTCAGATGCTTTCCCTGTAATTCTCTAGCCTCCCTGGAACTCCTTTATATTCCCATATGTGACAAATCCCTTCCCTTTGGAACAATTAGAGTAAAACACACTATATAAAGTACTCGAAACCAAAACGAAAATGATTATTTAGTAGCTGGAGTGTGTGACACGCTGTGTGTCTGTAATGTGTCTGGAATGTGTAGGTAAGGCTGAGGAGCACAACTTCTCCTCCTATTACGGCTAGAGGTCGAGCGCTAAAAAAAAAGCTCTGTCCTCCCACGAGAGAAACACGGCGTTAGCAATTCCGTATAAACTGCACTGCAACTGTAAAAAAACAAAACAAAAAAAAGGCAGCCCACTCCCTGATGTGCAATGACTGATTCATTCACTTAGGGAAGTGGCAGCAACAACAGTAACAGCTAAAAGTGCGGTGACGGATGGTGTTATGATTTGTGATTGTATGACTGAGCAGAGCGTGTGTTGACTGTCACAGTTACTGTTGTGCAACGAGTCACGGTCATCCTGTGATAAGTAGGCATAGAATAACTCCACCGCATAGCCGTCACTTATACTGCAATTACATTTGTCGTAATGTACGGAAGCTCCCGAACACTGTCTATTAATTGCAATTGAAACATTTTATTGAGAAAAATAACGTTTCCGTCCCTAAGACCTTCATCGTACTTCTGTCAAATAAAACAATAACGTTTCAAAGTAGCTTACCTGACCTGAAAAATAACGTTTCAAAGTAGCTTACCTGACCTGAAAAATAACGTTTCAAAGTAGCTTACCTGACCTGAAAAATAAGTTTAAAAAAAAGTAGCTCACCAAGGTGTTAGGACTGAAACATTGTTATTTTTTCTCAGTAACATGTTTTAACAGGCCGTGTGCTTCTTTGCATAGTTTATAAAACACCAAGTGTTCTCCTATGCACCTGTCATCTACTGTACTCAGGTGCGCAGAGCACCTGTACAGTTTGATCTTGTCACCCAGCTCCAGGCTCGCGTGTCATCTCCTCTACACTTCATGTGATCACAATCATATTGCCAGAAAAAGAAAACCCATCCAAAAATAGTAACGATTTTAGAGTCTTGTCTAATCCTTGATCAGTAAATAACAAAATTGCTGCGATAAAGAAAAGGCCTGGGACCAGGAACTCTTTCACCAATTTATATCTCCACAACAATCCATGTGCTACCAACATGTATGGCTTTACTGTTGTTGTTGTACTGTTGTTACTTTGGATTGACTATTTTGCATATGTAAATATAATAAACACAGGTATGCATGTTGTCAAGTAAAATAAAATATTTGACTGTTATTGTTCCCAAACTATCTATCTATCCCTAAACTAGACAATGACTTCATATCAGGCACCAGTTCCATGTTGATCCTTCCATGTTGTAAAAGTGTTTAGGAGTAACGTCTCGCCTACTGAAATCTCTGCTCTGGGACATTTGTCATAGTACAACCTTCCTGTGGGTATTTTGGGTATTTTGCAAGTTACCAACCAAGACTAAATAAGACATTTATTTCCACTTTAAGTATTAATAACCACTCACTTCTGTTTCTCAGTGGTGTCAGAGAGGAAGTAAAAGGTCATTAAAAGGGAAAGAGGTCACAGGAAGTGAGTGATTGTGTCTGACTTATCCCTAGGCCACTCTGTTACTCCTTTATTACCCGTTTTCCACCAAGGCAGTTCCAGGGCCGGTTCGGAGCCGGTGCCTAATCTCGAACCAGTTCTTCGTGTTTCGACAGCAAAAGAACCGGCTCTCGGCCAGGAAAACCGGTTCCAGAGCGGCACCAACACTTGGTCACTAACCAAGACCAACTAAAACTTTGTGACCGCCATTTTTAACAAATCAGAGCTTCAGCATGGACATAAAATCAAAACAACAGTGATCCGTTTGGACGCCAATGTAGGCTCGCAAAGTCAGGAGCAACACTTGTAAAAGAGACAATGTAGTCCGCCATTATTGTTGTTGTGTTTGAAGCAGCAGAGACGTATACAGATGTATACAGTGACGTAATGACGTGGTTCTCTAGCCCGTGGAAAACCAAACCGGTTCTTAGAAAGTTCGCAAGTTGAACCAACTGCGAACCGGCACTAGCACGTCAACCAGAACTATAGGTTGGTGTTGGCGGAAAGTGGGTGGTGTTAGACAAATAACAGTAAGGGTCAGAGTGTGTAATAGCTGAGGTTATGGTTGAGTTAACTCATGGTTGAGTTGGATTATGATACAGATTCCTGACCAGTGGAGACACCCACTCCTTGTTGATGATTTTGATGACAGACATCACAGTCAGAAGTGTTTCTCTGTCTGAGATGAAGAAACAGGAAAAATTACAAAAAAACAAGTGCAATTGATATTCCCTTAAAGCCACTACAGACATGATTTTTGCTTTAAAATATCATTGTAAAATACATTTGGATTCCACAGTGTAGTGGCTGAGGACGAATGACCGTCACTGTTAAGATTGGCTCCCTAGAAAGCTGCCGTTCGCTATGCAGTTGTGTGCCACCGAGTACGATCTCCCGTGAAGGACTGAGGTACAGCACAAAGGAAATATGTCAACCAAAACAGGAAGAGCCTCTTCTGTAAACATGTTTAGTGCTCTTCTTTTGATAGTCTTGCTACAGGTCTTGCTTGGTTTTTTTTCACTGAGCCCCACATTTTTTTATACCTGGATGAATTCCTTTTTTTCCATTTTAGATTAATTCGATTTAGATGCAGTATTTAAAGCTGCTATGTGTGCTATTCTGACTCAACCGATAGCGAAGGGGAATTACAACAACAAGCTGTTACAGTTCAAACCAAGCCGGACTTTCCCCCTCACCTGCAGCACCTCTCTGTCGCTCCTCTCCTCTGTCCATCAAAACACCTCATATGCTACAGGTGCCCAGATTCTTGGGAGGAGTTTGTGTAAACACGGTTTAGAAAAGAGGAAATATCAACACATTGGCCGACCCGAAGTGGCAGACATTTGTTGTGAAGATCATATCTCACTGAACCTTTTGCATAGCTTTTTGCCAGACCCTGATGGGTACTGAATGTCCCTCCCTGACCTGCTGACTCTCCGTTGTTGCGAGGTGCAAGAGGTGGCGTGCAGTAAGTAGTGGTATTAATCTTAGCAATCCTAGCAACATCAGGTGAGTGTAACAACAATGAAGGACAGAAAAACATGGCTAGTCTGGACATCCATATATACCTTATACACTAACATACATACAGCATGTCCTATCATATTTGTTGGATAAGTTAAAACACCACCTATATCTGCTAGCTAGCTAGTTCCTATGTAGCTCAATTGTGCGCTCTGAATACAAGATCAGGCGCAACTAGGCTTTCCCAGTCTTGTAATCTTGTTTTGATGTAAAATAACAGAAATATCAATATGTAGCAGCTTTAAGTCAATGATACCAACCCTTGGTGCTCTAATGGATGGATGGTGCTCATGTTTGAAAGGTATGACCTACGCAAAGGGCTGATGTTACACATGAGCAGAGGTGTCAAGTAACGAAGTACAAATACTTCGTTACCTTACTTAAGTAGAAATTTTGGTTATCTATACTTCACTGGAGTAATTATTTTTCAGACGACTTTTTACTTCTACTCCTTACATTTTCACGCAATTATCTGTACTTTCTACTCCTTACATTTTAAAAACAGCCTCGTTACTCTGTTTCATTTCGGCTTGTCATCATTAAAAAAAAAAAAAAAAAAAAACTATCCAGATAAATTGCGCCATCCGGATAGAGTGAATTTGGTTGTGATTGGATGAGAAGTATAAACATAAAACCATCCCGACACCCTATTGGTTAGTACGCGATCCATCGCACCTGCACATGACACAAATCACACAGCGCTCCAGCAAGGAGGTCGTAGCAGATGTAACGTTACGTTAGTCTAGTAAGAAGACGTGAC
>OMKK01021017.1:1180-20376 GCA_900302305.1 Polymixia japonica
TAAACAACCCCCCCCCCCCCCCCCCCCCCAGGCCCCTGGGGGCTTAAGGAGGTTACATGGAGGTGACTGCCTGGCGTTTTCTGACAAGTCCAGGCCCGCACTGTATACGATGTCCCCCCTCCCCTCTGTGTCCACGGCTGCAGGGCTGACAGCTGTCACACACACAACCACTGTAAGAGGATATTGTGCGGCTGGCCTGGCCATGCCATTCAAACACCTCTGCAGAGAAGAGACAGACTTTTTAGCCCCTGGCGTGCCTTTTAGTGTCCTGAGTTACAAAGAGGGATAGAATTATTGAACATGGTATGCGTATATGTCATGATATGCAGAGTCTACTGTCCGGACGATGTTTCGCTCTGTCCCTTCCGCTCTGAGATCCTGTTGCCCTTGTAACACGTCAATATGTGCTGTGAAACTGTCAATATGATTCTGCACCAATGCTGCCAACCACAAATACAGATGCATTTATTGTACTTTTCATTTAAGCAATGAGTTCAACAGTAGACTAATCTTAAATGCACAGAATGCTGCCATGACGACAAGCAACCAATGGTAAGGAGGGGCAAGGGTCAAAGTCATATTACCCAGACAATAGATGTTACAAATACTCCCCCCGTCCTGTGACTGACCTTGTTTGATGGAGACATTCAAAGTATAAAAGACATCAAAAGCCAGAGAGAAGAGGTGGAACTGTTTTTTTTCCCCCTTGGACTTCATGTTCACGGCGATTTTTAAAATCCCTGATTGGACTGATCCAATTGGACTGATCCAATCAGACGGGGGATTCCACAGCACCACACTGAGGTGTAGGTGGAGAAGATGGTCCGGTTCAGAGCAGGTGACACCATGCTGTGAGAGTGCTGCTGAGGCCAGGTTCATACTGGGCTTACTGGGTCTACCGTCTTGGCACTACTGGCATTGGCAGGACAGGCCGTCAGGATAGGGCTGGGCAATAATATATAATAATAATAATAATAAGTTTTCCCGATATATCGCAATATATTTCGGTGATGATATGAAAACGTGAATATCGAAATAATTTAAGCCACATGTTCTTTAATGTAATTTTACAACACTGTTGCTCTTAAAAATCCACACTAAACATCCCCTCCCTTTCTGTCCTTTGCTCCAGTTCCCTGCATGTCATGACTCCGCCCACTTGTAGGTCATGTGAGGTGTGTTGTTCCAAAAAAGACATTAACTTTATCTAAAAATATCTCCTTGGATCAAATATCGCCATTGGCTCCAGAAAATGTTGTGATATCACTTTTCAGCCATAATGTCAGTGCTACAGCACAGAACGCCCATCTAGCTTATTGTTATCTAAACTGGACTGTCTTGATTGTGCACTCCATTATGTGACATGATCACTGTGGCTTTGTTGTACACAGTAGCTTGGGGCCAGGGTTTGCTTCCCTGAAAGCCTGGTACAAGTATCCCCAGTGCGGGTAAAAAGGAAAAACAATTCATGAAACCTGTTTTTGCTCGCTCTAGTTAACTGTCAATCCAATTGCCTCATTCTTTCGATAAAGAGATGTGAAAACGGCTAGTTCAAGCAAAAGATTAGCACTAAATCATGGTAGCTAGATGCAGTACTAATGTCTGCTTATGTACAGGCTGAGACGCCCACTTAATAGGGTACAGATGGGATTAACCATATTATGAGATTATCTTTAGGTAATCACTAACTCAGATGTGACTCAATTCCCACTCATGTCTGCTGGCCAGCATGATGTTACATGGCAGTTCAACCTCAGTAGGGACAACTAGTTCACCAATCTCATCTTTTTACAAGTCTGATTTAGACAATGTCTGCTTAATTAAAAACACTGCAGCCTAGTCCTATAGAGATAGAAATACAAGTATGTTTCAGATTAAATTATACTCAAAAAACTAGGAAAGAGATTCGGGAAATTCAAAGTTGCGACCCAAGATGCCCTTCTATTCAATAAACAATCAAAACCTGCAAACACCGGTGGCTCACAATGTTGTTGACTTTCCCTCTGCTACTGCAACAAGCGTTTGCTATGCATCCCGATTAAATTGCCAAGTCAGGCCCCCGCCGTAGCATTTCGTAGCTAAGGATGTGAGGATGCTAAAAGAGGATACAGAACCATGACCGGCGGAAAAAAAAATGACATCCTATCCCTAACCACGCCCACCGCACTGCAGATCAAAAACACCGAAATATGTCGTCTAAACGTCATTAAACGGGACAATAAACAATCTCAACAGTCACGCTGGCTACAGATGTTACGTGTGTCACGCGAGTCGGCGTTCGACGTCGTCATTCATTGATCTGACATGATTCCTTGAAGGTCGGAAAAACCCCCAATCTTTTACCATGTTTACCCGTTATTCGACCATTTCATGTTACAGTATAATGCGATATATATATGTATATATATATATACCTTGAGTGGTCTCACTTTTCGACCCCCGAGAAATATTATTTTCCAAGCCTGACTCATAAAAGCCCGACTGCTGCAGGGAGCCCATTCAGCAAAAATATCGCTACGATGTTGCGCACCAAAGGTTACATTGCAGACCCACAGCAGAAAAAAAGGTTATGACCAATATGTCAGAGATATTTAGCCACGTCCACTAGATTTTGCCGCATGACTGAATCGAGAAGCAGAAGTGGATTTTAATGCCAATTATCAGTCACTGGCCGCGGGTGATGTGGTCTACCATGACACGCAAAGATGAAAAAAAGAGAATCAACAGAATTAACACACCAGACTACATTCACCTCGTCAGATCAAACGATTACACGACAATGAAAGAATCCCGAAAATATAACTTATTACCAGTTAAAACGTCCACTCTCCTTCAGTTGAAAATGCGAGTTGCGATCGTGGTGGGCTTCTGTGTTTCCTGACAGCGGTGCTACTCGGCTGCAGTTCCCCCTCTCCACCAGCCTATCAAACTCCACTATGCAGTTGAGAGTAGAATTGTGGGATAGCAGGACAGCCAAGGCATTATTTCAATCCCCCTACACAAGCACAATTAATGGCATGAGGTTTATTGTGCTCGGCAAAGGCATTGTGGCGGTATGAAACGTCTCCATTCAGAAAGAACTCATCATCAAAACTTTAAATGAAATTCAACCATGGATATAAAAACAGTACGCCCCATTATTACTGAATTTCAAACAGGGTGCTTTCATTAACATGCACACAAGCGCACGATGGCCTTTCCTGTAAGGCTTGACCACAGCAGAGGGTCGCATTCCTGACTGCATGCATATACTTTGGAGGAGACCACTTATTCCTAATAGTGTTCCATCACAAACATGCACACACGCGCAAGGACACACACGCACCGGCTACTCCACTCCAAGGTAATACACATACGAGCATGTTTTTAATTAGTGTCTGGGCTGTTCCCTCAAGGGGATTTGTGGGTTTCGCCTCCCAGTGGGAATTTGACCCTACTTTTTTTTGGCACAGCTCGGTCACCCTTTTGACTTTTATTTCATATAATTGCTTGCATACTGTAGTGTATACACACACATGTTTATGCAAACACACAAACACTTTACAAATCTATGCACACATACGCAAATATAAATGCACTCGTGCACATACCTGCACTACGGAATTATTTGGCACAGCTGCACATCAATTCCAGAAATTGTGTTCAAACTAGTAATATAACATACCATACATAACTTGCTAATATAGTAGCAGGTATGTAATAACATACACCTTCGTGTCTGACATTTAACTCTGTACAGATCACTATTACCATGTGAACAACACTAGCCAAAGCTATTTGGCTCACCAGTCACCATCTGGCTAGCTGTAGCACAGGTTATAAAATACGCGATATGACAAAATGTTTTAAATTGACGTTTTAGGCAGGTAGCTGGTACTCAACCTCACTGCAACAGTAGAATAAATGTACGTTTCTAGAGCAGCTTTGCAAGCAGCCAACAGTACGCAGTGAAAGTTTCAGAGCCATGGTACCATGACAAAAGTTGACAAAAATAATGATGACAAAAATAATGTAAGGTAGAGAAGTATATGGAAAGCAAATAGGAGAGAAATAGGAAATTGAGGAGAGATGTAGACCAGATTGTTTTGGGTACACTGGTCTCAACAATCAGTTATTGCAGTGTCATCATTAGCCTAACGCATTAATTCAGGAAACCTGAGACCATGTTTTTTTCTTCAGTGACGAGAAGCAGCCTCACTGAATCAAGGTTAAGTGTTTGTTTTTTTTACCCATTTGAGACACAGCTCACCTACAAAATTCCCAATGATTTTCCAAAGTAATGCTATACGCTATGCCATCCTTTTTTTTTTTCTTTTTTAAGATTTTGACTAACTGGATTTCCCTGTCTTTTAAAATGCAAGCATTACGTCATGTACCATACCACCTCTCTCTGAGAGGAAACAGAAGTCCGAAGATTCCCTAACATCTAACTACCAAGTCTGTAATCTATACCACCACATGATAGTTAGCTACATTTAGAAGAGAGTCTGGCAAAGTGTTGACATGACTCCATTGTTTTCTCTCAGACGCTGCGCATCATCGCGGCCTGTCTGGCCAGTGGGTGGCGATTATATGTCTGTACTGCAAAATAAAATGTTTAAAATTGAAGCTAGGGGTTAAGGACTGTCCTATCCTTAAGATACCTCTGGAGAAACGTCTGTGTGACAGTCACTGCAGTCGGTTAGCACTGCTCACGACACTGACATAACGATGGGTGACATGACTGTACGATGGCATTTAAAAACATTCAGGGGAGTTACAGTCGACAGACATGCTCTGTGTGGAGTGACTACTAGGCTGAGGTTGAATCCAGATTTCCTAGACAGGTATGAGGTAGATTGGAAATACAAATAGGTTTGTCTCCTTTAAAGTGTAAGCTAGTAATGGATAATGGATATCTGACCTTTGTATCAGTCACTATTGAGATAAAGCTACGTGGAACTGGGAGCACAGGACTACCTGCTCTTGATAATTTGTTCTATCCTGATATCAGACAGAAGTGTCAACCTGTTACAATCCATTTCCATCTTCAGTCTGACATTGCCTCCACTCTAACCGATTTTCGTGGGGGAGGGGGATTTGATTTTCCCTAACCAATCACAACAGCTTGACAACGGCGTTAGTCCCGCCCGTGGCACTGATTGGCTAATCGTTAGCCCCCCAGCGGCGCTCATTGGATTGATTGCTTTTTCGAGAAACCACTGTTTCATGTCATGATGCCAGACCAAGAAATTGAAATGCTTTAAACTAAACGCATCAACAACTGAAACAACAATTACACAGATCGACGTTTTGCAGGATATATGACACGTTATGACTGTCAGTTGAAATGTCTGAGACTCAAGGTTTTACTGCCTTAGTCCTTAGTTGTATAACATTCAGAGCTTCAACACAAATGTATCAAATTCAACAACTTTTCCATGACATATAGGGAATTTTGTATGACCAATATTTGTCAGCATTTATGTGAAATGTTTGTTAAATAACGAGTTTAATGTACAGGGTCTTGTTTTGGCTCTCTACAACCATGACTTGGATCTGATGTAATAAGGAAGTTCATTTTCTGGGTTATCAGCTGAGCTTGACTTTTACCACTTGACCAGTTGAAAGATTAAAAAGACTACAGTACAAACAAATGTCCATTTCCATGTCCAAAACCTTTACAATATCAATATCCATAACTTCCAAGCCTGGAAAACACACTTTTATACCAAATCTTGTAACATTCTGTATACTGTGAAGACTGATCTATGGCTCTTAAGAGTCTCTGGAACAAGCCCTTGGTCAGCAGAATGACTAAGACAGACATCATGTGACCTCTGGACTCTATTAAGTCTATGCAACCACTTGACTCTTGACTTTTTATGCTGTGTACAGACATTTAGTTCCGGTGCATCCAGCCTGGACATTAGTTAGGTCTAAACTTAAACTTGGTTTGACCGAGGACCCTGACTCAACTGTTCTTTCTCACAAAGCTAATGGATATTAACATATTAATCTCACACACATCTCAGATGTGAACTTTTTTGACATACTGCTGCTGACACATCAATTTCTAACCCCGTTTAGGACGTATTATTACGTTTCATTTTATTTTAGGATTGCCGCCTGTCTATATGGCAACGGGGCATTTACTGATTTATATTACCATAAAAATACTTTGTCATCAAAATTTATTTTTTTTAATTTTAAGGTCATTTTGAATGTCCAAGCTTTGGAAAAATATAAGATTCTCCCCAAAGCTTACCTGAAAGCACCAATACTAGCAAGTTCAACCCCTCACAGATTTAAGTGACACGATAATCCCATAAATGATATACTCAAGGAAACTGATTTGGACTAAATATCATTAGACAGGAAAACCACAACAGCAGCTTGTGGTACACTGCAGTGCTAGGGGACATTTAAAAAAAAAAACAACTCATTAAAACGTGTAAAAGCCAGTCTGTAAAATCAGTAACCTTACGAATGCCATTACAGTGATCCAATTTCCCCCAGTGTGGTCAGAAGAAGCAATCTGGCACTTCATCAATACATAATTACATTGAAGCATACCCCTTACAATACATGGCAATTCACTCATGTGATCCAATTAAAGAAGCAGGCCTAGGCTGCATTCCTTGTGATCCCTGAGGCCTGGTGGAAAATAATTGCTGGTCCGTAAGAAGCTCTGCTCAAAAACACCATCCAACTTCCACTTTGTGTTTTGATTAGCACTTCCAGCGTCAGAGCCACTATAATCACTGCAGCATGTACTGAGCTCTCCCTCCCGCGGATGACGCTACCACGACTTTGTATAGACATATGGTGTCTGTATCAGGGTTTGGATCAAGTCACTTTAAATTCAGTCAGTTCAGTTACATTTCGTTCAAAATTAAAAAACTGGAAATCGTTTTGACGTAAAAGGTAATTTTACTCAATCTACGTGGCAGTTGAGAATCAAGGCATTTTCGTTTTTAATTTTCAACCGAGTGAATTGAAAGTAAATTGCAAGCGAATCGCGGTTTGAGCCTTGGGCTTTGCCAAAGCTGCTGTCCCCTGCTGGCTGGCGCTGTTGTTATGAATGACATGACTCTTTAGAGGGCTGCAGTTCAAGCAGGCAAATATGCCAAAATTAGAGCCCGATTCCGAAGCTCTAAACTGGCCCAATGTTCCCAAATCAACCCCCTACCCTCCAGAACGGCCCCGCAACAATACCTCTCCTACTGGGAGCCGGGGCACGAAGTCAGAGCTTCAACTTTTGATCCTTTCAAGTAAAGCCATTGGTCAGTGTAATACAGACTGATGGCTGAATGATTATAATTAGAATCTGACAAGGGCATCTAATAAGACGCAAAGAGCACTGCCTGCCATGTTTGCTTCTCTGCGTGTAGAAAGCATGCCTTATCTTGAGGAATCGTAAACGCTGTCAGTGTTTTTAACCTTTGGAAAGCAGTATGGTGATGATTGTGCCCTTCCAGTGATTGCAGAGGAGGCATTTTTAGACCAAGGGAGGGGCAGCACATGTGTAGCCGCTCGAAAATACCGCAACAGCATCGGGAACTACATTTTAATTTACCGTTGCAGAGTCTACTGTTTGAGTTATTATTTCAGCTCGGTGCAACTTGTTTAATTCACAGCAGGTTGCCCCTGGAATTTGTAGTGATGTCAATTACATGTTTTGATAAATAAAGTCCAGGATGTCCGTTTGCAGGATGTCTGTATATACACACACACACACACACACACACATACACACGTACACTATAATGTGGGTCGAAATCATAATTTTCAAAAAAAAGTCAAGAATATATTTCAATTTTGACTCAGGTAACCAAACAGAATATAGTGAGCATGCTTGTTAAATGTTCAGTCTACAGTCATGAGGAAAAGAGTAACTTATTAGATAAAATTAACAAAACAGGAAAACACATTCATTCTTGGACTGGAACAAAATGCAGTCCAATGTCTGTCCATAGCAACGTTCCAGAGAAATGGATTGATAGCAGTCCAACAAAGTTCTTGGCAGGAAGCAAAAGTGTCTGTACAATAGCACTCTTGAAGGGGACTTCAAAGAGAGGCTGGGCTGAGGCTGACGCCTAGTCTCCACTATAAATACCCCACAGTGGCTGAGGTGCTAGCCCAGGAGCGCTAGCTTTATAAGGCAAAGACAACCCCATACCATTCCCAAGTGTTCAGGCAACAGTGGGAGACAACAAGGCTCCCAAAACGCTTATCTCTCCGTCCAACAAGATTGAGTCATGCAAGTTATCTCGTTCAACCCCGGGGCATAGGTGAACAGAAGCGGCGCTGTGCTCACGTGTTGGGTTCAGCCCACACTGACTGGGAATGATTGCTTACTGGCAGGCAGCATTGGACCAGTGCTGTTCAGTGTGTTGATGATTATAGTTTACATTTTACATTTCACTCCCGATGAGTGAGCAAGTTGCGGTTTTTAAGCGTCTCGCTCCGGGACGCTTCGACGGGATCCGCGGCCCGTCGACGGACACGGTGGCCGTTGCGGCAATCGAACCCGTGACCTTCCGGTTACGGTATGGTGTCTCTGGCTGCGAGGCCGCGCTGCCACCAGGTTCAACAGCGCCCCCACCGTGTTGGTCATACGTTCATTGTGAGAAGGCCGTGGGTACAGAATAATGTAACAACTCAACGCTGGGACCGCCTTGTCTTCCCAAGAATGTGTATAGTCGACCTTTCGCTCCAACCTTTGCATGTCTTATCGCGAAATCGTGATTATGGCAGCGATTCTCGTTTGACCTTTAAACCCATTCTCTGACGCTCACGCATGGCCTGACCGCATCCTTCATTCTCCCGCAGACAACGCACTCTGCGAATTTGTGTTATGTGCAAACAGCAACAGGTAAAAAGCCTTTATTCCGGTACAATGGCAACGCTATTGATCATGAACCGGACTGACAGTCATATTGATTCAAACGCCTTAGACAGATAGTCGTAGATAGACACTCTGTAGCACTGACAACATTACGTCGCAGCAAGTCACCTATCTTCCATTGTGCAGGGCTCTGTCAGAGTTAATGAGGAACACCTCTCACTTTAGGAATTCCTGTAGGTTACTACTATGGTCTACGACAGTCTAATCAATATTTGTGAATACGAGCGATACTAGAAACTATAGAACGCAGACTCAAAATTGTGATGCGTTCAAGTACGACATCTGGAAGTCCTCCTTGGTGAGTAAATGGAATGATGGCAAATGTGACTGGGAGAGTTTCTACGGGGATTTCTGGGGATTGCGGTACATTTTCTGGTCCAAAACGGTTAACACTGATGTTGAGTCATTTTATTGTAATACTTTATTGATTTTCCCCCCTTACAAAAATTCTCTTTTTGCTTGTCAACCTCCAGGGAGTTCAGAGCGCTGGGTCAGCTACAAAGCAGAGCACCTGGAGCCGGTAGGGACTCGTTGGCTTGCTGGCGGACTTGAACCCGGGTCGAGTTAAAAGACGGTTTCCCACCATTAGGTCCCTCTGTCACGCCGATAAAAATAAATCTTGAGGGTATAAAAACGCAAACATCCACAAAACCGGCCTTACATTCATTGTTGATGCAGCTGCTCCCAACTTTATACCTGATCACAGCACAAGTTTAACTTCGTCTCAGCTCTGTGGTTTCTGGCTTTGGGAGAGAGTTGGTTACATAATATTGGACTCTCTTAGACCACGGGAATAACAGTAGATTTGACCTTCCTCACGTTTAGCTGATGCTTATATCCAGTGCGACTTACAAGATAGGGCTTTAGTCTCTTGCTCAAGGGCACTTTGACAGAACATATGGCTGTTGCCTGGATTTAACCCAAGACCTTCTGGTTATAGGATGGTCCCTTTAAATTAAATTTCTCTAATGTCTCTATTCTTAAATTGAGCGCTGTAACCATTTTATACAGCATTCAACTTTAGTGGAATATTTTGTCCGTTTAGCATGCATGCATCCAAAGTCGTTAAGAAGCAATTTATCACCGACATCTGTCGGCCATTATCATTACTGGTAGTTTCTCTCCACCAACTCTCACAATCAATAATAGCAAACAGAGAAAATTAGTTATTGACAAGTAGGACCTTGGCCACAGATTGAAATAGTATATCACCTGCCTCTACGTTGCCTTGATCATATGGTATGGTAGACAGTCTACCGTAGACTTGCACATTTCAGACTGAGGTTGGCTTAACAGTATGGGACCCCAGAGCGACATATATTGGTGTTGAGCATCTACAGAGGGATGTGTATTAAAATGTCTGAGGTTTGCTGGCAACCAACAACCTATGAACATGCAACGTTTTATATTTATGTTTCTTGACTTGCAGTACTTGTTTTTAATGTACACTTTCTTATTTTTCTCTATGTTTATTGTATGCACCAATATGCCAAGGCAAATTCCTTGTATTGTGAAAACTTACTTGGCAATAAACCTGATTCTGATTCTGAACTTTGCCCAGTCTTATCTTCCAAGGCCTTGTCCTGTACATTCAACTTCATTATTTAACCTCATAATGCCATTCAAAACCACTCGACAGGAGGAAGGAAGATGTCACACTATATAAAGCGGCGACTGATCCTAAAGATTAAACCCTCTTAACAACTGAATAGTAAAGGAAAAACCCCAGATTACAACTGAACAAGACCGTTGTACATTGCAGAATAACAACATTGTTCACCCAGCAAAGTTTCCCTAAGTGTCTCTTTTCTTCTAAATGTGCAACCGATGCTACAAAGAGATCTCCGTTCATTCATCCCTTGACATTTTTCAGAAATTAACCGAGTCGAGAGGAAACACATGCTGTGGGAACTTCCCCTTTCCGTGTGTACCCAGTAGGCCCAGACTTCTGATCAGGTGAGCGTGTGTCAAGCAAAACAAGTTCTGCTTGATCAGCTGTTTGAGAGAACAGAAGTGCTCAAAGTGAAGGAATTGCTTTAAGAAAAGTGCTGATATCGACACGACACTTATCACGCAGCACACAGCAGCCCCGGACCACATGTCACGTAGACATCTGCAGACGGCTGCGGTCACTTGTTTAACTTTGGACCGCTTATTTAGTAGTTTTTAAATGGAAAAGCTGTCATTTTCATCGTGTCGGATGCAACCGACTGATCTACGTGTCACATCTTTCACATGTAGTGTGTCATGACTTCCTCCTTTTGTTATGAAGCGTCTATTACTCACCGTTCCGTGTCAGCGAAGAGACGAGCAGGTTCCAGCGTGTTGGGAAGTCCAGCGGTTGACAGACAGAAAATGAAACAAAAAGATTATTTATTCAACCCGTGGCAAGCTTCTCAAAAATAAATAAAAATAAAAATAAACCTCTCTAAATGCAAACAACCCCCTCGAGGGGGTGCGAATATTATTATGGAAATTCGCTGAAAACATTAATTTATTGAGGCTGTTTGTGAAGCACACGGCTTGCAGGGCGACAGTAATACAACGGTAGTTCAGCACAGAAACAACAACAACAACAACTCGAGTGAACGGCAGAGCGTCTTGTTTACCTGACTTCTCTGAGACCCCGTCACAAAGCCCCGGATGCCAAAACGGCGACGAGGCGCTGTCAAACAACGGAGGGATCCCGGCGGAGAGGGGTTACCCGATCAGAAAAGGACTTGACACCTGTGAGCGTCCACACTTTGGCCAAACCGAGCCGGGGGCGGCCGCTTCAGAGGGAAGCGAGTTAACCCCGCCCCTCCCGGTTCAAAACGGCCCCCCGGCGCTCACAACACCACGCCCACTAGAATGACCTGTTCGGCATAAGCGCACTGCCACCTAGAGGTGGTTTACAGGGGAAACGGGGTTGTGTGTTACAACCACTAGATGGCCGTGTGAGTCCAGGTAGAGAGCCACGCATTTATTTCCATAACTGTGTAGGCCTATTAGGATTATGTGCCGTGCATCTGAACGGATTATGTTTCTCCCTTGCGTCTCCGCTACTCTGTCCCTTTCTTTACTTCCCAATTAACTAAATATAAACGCTAAAGGCGAGTGGACTGTTCATTCTTTTGAACAGTCCACTTTTTGAATAAAAGGCTTAAGTAATGGCTTATACCAATAGGCTTATGCCAATTAACCTTTTACATAGCTCCGCCAATAACTCAATGCTTGTGAAGGTTAATTGACTGGTGACAGTAATGTCGCTGGTTTCAGTTAATTAAACAGAAAATACGAGGACTGTAGTGTGCTGTGCGCAGCTGTACCTCCGAGGGTTGTTGGCAAAGTGTAGGAGACTAGAATACAATGTCCATAAAAACAGCGGGTTGGCCACATACTAAGTCAATCATAGACTAACTTGTTTAAGCTATGTTTCTTTCTAATTCGCCACAATGCAAGTAAAGCCGTTTGGCACAAGCGAGGCGCTTTGCATTGCTGCTGATAACATAATAACACACAGTGACACCTACTAGAGTCGACAGAGATGTTACACTCAAGTTTATTCAACCATGAAACTTCATATAAACAAGTGTGCACATGGGGGAAGACCTGTGGGTCCCGATCCTAAACCAAACGTCTACCTGAGATTCAATTCAGTTCACCTACTCACATGGTATTCACACAACGATGCATAAACAAATCTAAACTATTAAGTTCTATCTGTGGCATACGTTTATGCAGTTCACCAAGTTTTACCGTTGTTGTAAGGTTTCGACTGCTTCTGGCAATTCCACAGCTACAGTTTCTGCAGTTGCTCTACTGTTCTATAAAATAAATGTTAAAACTGATCTGTTTCTAAGGTTTTTAGTTTACAAATCACTACTTAATCTCCTTAATACTCTGTAATATTGCTCTTGCTACATTGAAAAAATAGAAAAAAGTTACATCTGAATATTGATCTTGGGATGCGGTATTTATAAAGAGCCTTGCTCTAGAGTGTTCATGGCTATGTTTCAATAGTCCTTAGCTGCTTAGTCTCCTTGTTTCCTTTCCTTTGTGACCGTGCGGCCAGTCTCTCATCAGCAGCGGTAAGAGAAGGAAGGCAAGAAGCAAGAAAAAAACAAGACATCAAAGAGTTTCAGAGGCTCATCAGCACATAAATCAGTCTAGGATTCTGTTGAGGTGCTGGGGGCCACCAGATCTTCCTCTACCTGAGGTTCTTCTTCTGCAGCTGCTACTGCTGTTGCTACTTCCTGGTCAGTGGCCAATAAGGAAGTGTCCGTGTCGGGGGCTTCGAAGGACTCGCCCCCGAGGTCAGTCAGTTTGATGTAGCCCTTACTGTTGGAGCGCTCCAGACGAGGGCAGCTGAAGCGCCTCGCTCTGTCACCTTGACGACACACAGACACAGACAGGCTGCAGCGCCGCGCGGTCCTGGGCTGATCTGTGAGCGAGTTGAGCGACAGCCGTGATCCCATCGCCCTGGCAACAGGGGACGGGGGAAACAGCTGCATCTGGGTCCACTGGCACCGGGTCTGCGGCGAGCCCTGCCGGTCACCTGTGTCCGCCAGTGCCGTGTCGCGGTTCTCCTTGGGCGGGAGGGGGTCAGCTGCGGACGCGTCCGTCTCTTTGGCGTCCGTCTCCACGCCGTGACTGCCGCCCACCTGTACCTCATCGACCCTGTTGCCGACGGCAGCCTCGCCGCGGGCCCCCTCCTCCGAGCGTCCCCCTGCGTCGGCTCTCCCTGACTCCTCCACCTCACAGTTATTCAGTTTGATGACAGGCAGGGTGAAAGCGTTGACGGAGGAGGTGACGATGGAGGTGGTCTCCCACTGCCGGGGCTGCGGGGTCTGCTCGCCGCTATTGCTGTGGTCTCTGTAGATACTGTAGACGGTGTCCGTGAAGGTCTGGACATCTCTGGACCAGCTACGTGGCCTACTGGCCAACGACGGGCGTCTGAACACCTCGTCGCCGCCCAGTTCACCCTGGATACCCAGCCCGGTGGAGGGCCAGGAACCGCGGGAGAGCATTCCGCTGGCGCTGAACGAACCCGTTGGGCCCTCGGCGCTCCTGGACTGCGTGTAGTTCACCAGACCGTTGAGGGGCGAGTACTCCTTCGACCGTATGCTGTGCAGATCGATGACCGTAGAGTAGATATCCCTCAGGTTGATGATTTTGGTTTTCTTGTCCCGATTTTCATGCAGGACCGCGTTGGCGCAAATGAAGAGGAAGATGCCGATACCCATCACAAGCGGGCCGAAGACTTTCAGATTGTCCGAGTACAGGTAATTGCCCAGGAAGTCACAGAGGACGCCACAGGAAGGGGAGGGGTCAGGGACGCTGCTGTTAACATGGCTCTGGTTAAATACATTTGCCCGGTTGGAGGGCGGGTTTTTACTCGTCAAGTTGGAGGATACAGGTGGACTTTTAGAGTAGGTCATCCTGTTGGACCGGTGTGCCCCGGTTCTCCGGCGCTCCTGGTACTCTTGGTGGTTCGGGCTGGGCCAGTAGCCCAGAATGGCCATGGAGATCCCCACAATGAGAACTACAACTCCCACAGCGGCCACCAGGCCGGCCGGGGAGCACAGATTGAGCTTGCCCTTCACCACCACAACGTCGTTCTTCTTCCTCTTCTTGGCTTTCCGCTTCCTCTTGTTTTCGGCTCGGTTTTTGGAGCGCAGCGAGTCCTGGCGCCTGTTCATGCGCAGCAGGCCGCCCGTGGCTATCATGGTGGTGATTGGACAGCAGGCTTGTCACTCAACCTGGCAGAAGAAGAGAGAGAGAGCATTAGGGTCAATGTCTAGGGAGAGAGAGAGGGAGAGAGAGAGAGAGCGAGCGAGCAGAACATTACTGACAGATTGAGGATAGCCACATAAAACATAGTCTCACTTCAATTAGAGATTATACATAAAATCCAGACACATCATAAAGATTACACTCATATAAACTTTACGGGCATTACACGATGCCAGCAGGTATAATGTTTGTCAGTTTGTAGAAGCTAAATCAGGAGACGACATCCATCTGCTGCAGTTTGATCTATAAATACTACGATATAAGTGAAACAAAGACAAATGCCTAAGTTGACAGTTGGGAACAAAGAGTGCCATTTATCTATATTCAGCGGTGCCGGCGCGATATCAGCCTATGAAAACGTAATGCGGGCAGACAGCAGGCCAGCAGGCATTTCCTCTACACCTTTCTCCCTCCCTGTTTCAACCTCCCCCCAACACACACACACACACACACACACACACACCCTCCCCACATCTATTTAAACATTAACAACCTCAAGCCTCTATGATGGTCAGGTTAAAGACAATCGTGTTCTCCAAATACAGCACATTACGAGCTATTGGTCCAGTTGTTTACTCTCGACCAATCTCGCGCAATGTGCAATCTGTGCTGCATGGGAGATGTTTGCATTTGGCTTTGAGGTTCTGTGATTACGCCAGCACCAGGCAGTCATAGCTGCGTCGTGATTACTCTGGTCCAAAGGGCATTGACGCCACTAACACCCATTGTGATTACAGACGTCCACTGATGAGTTTTAATCACATGGGAGAATATGAACGCAAGGATAAGGCTGCTTAATTAGACCAACTCACAAACCCGCATAGAATCTTCTGGTAGCTAGGTATTTAATTGGACTAATCACGCCTAATTAGGGCTTAGATTCTTAAATATCTTAGTCCACAAATTATTTTCAGAGCAGCAATTAGGGAGACATTTTCAAAGGATGCTTTGCACATCAGTGTTGATCTCCCGGCCTTAGCAGTCAACATGATGAAGCTGCTTGCAATCTTTTCATGGGCCAAGTCATTACACACAATTCCCACAATGGCAGGAACACTGAGTTCCACACCTGAGCTTCAGCAAACATCACGTCCCCAAGTTGCTTTTCGTAGCGATTTTCCCCTGAATATCACATCCAATAAGCACTCAAAACCCCCCCTGGGGATGAGCAAGTCAACCTGCACTATAAGTGATAATGCGTGGGAGGACTTCTATGTTTAGGGAGAGAGGTATCGCTGATGTGGACGAGAGAGTTGGGTGTGGGCAAGTCGGGATTTAGCTCTTTAACGCTTCCACAGAGATGCGGGGGCGAATATTTTCGCGCAATGTTGCATGAGTAATGGACTGTTGATGTTATCGCGCATCTGTTTCTCTTCTGTTTGAGGGTCTGGGAAGCAAATATGAGCTGCCGTTAAACTGAGGTGCTCTGAAAATGTCCAGAGCCACGGTTAGACATCTGCATCCAATGCAAACCAAAACACAGTATATTTGCTCTCACTGGGTACAGACAGATGACAAACATCTACACGTCTCCCTTGGCCTGACGAAGCCCATGCTTTCATAACTACAAGTCAAAGCTGTGTGACTATATTAGTATTATAAGCGAGGGATGTCAGTTTCCTGAGCTTTCGTCTTGCTGACTGACTGGATTATTGAGGGTTGTTATGTGGCAATAACAACGCCATGAAAAGTTTTTACCAGAATA
Organism: Polymixia japonica; assembly: GCA_900302305.1. Lineage (NCBI taxonomy): Eukaryota > Metazoa > Chordata > Actinopteri > Polymixiiformes > Polymixiidae > Polymixia > Polymixia japonica. The sequence goes on from OMKK01021017.1 coordinate 17,551, forward strand.
TAAAATCATTAAAAACAGTGATTTTTCTTTTGGTGGGGTTTAAACACGTATTCACCGGGAGGCATGCAAACGCAAGATAAATAGAAATGGCCTCAAAACCTCAACAAAATATTCAAATGTCACAATCATTCACGTACTAGCCAGACAGGAGTGCAGACCAAGTCTAACGCCTTGCTGACAGTTATCCTCTATTTATAAATATACTATCGATCTAGTCATGACTAACGCAATACCTCTCAAGCGACAGTGACTTCTAAAAACACGTCCCACGCGTATTCACGTTCTCAGTTTGTGGAACGAGATGCGACTTTTATCACAAAAGAAACGCGGCTATTTCACATAATAATAATGTACATCCCCCGCTGTAAAGGCAGCGGATTTTGACGGTTATAAGGAAGAGAATCACAGACGGCGGGTGTCTCACCAGAAAACGTTGCTAATAATAATCACGCATCTTCAAAAAGGCGCACTCCCGTCTTCACCGTCCAGCTGGTTCAGCTGCGCATCTCTCGGCCACTTAAACCAAACTGGAAGAAGAAGAGGTCTCCAATTAAACGCGTCTCCACGGTAGAGCGGCGGGGGGCGGGGCCAGCGCTCTCACATTAAAGGTGATTATTGGGCGACGAGAAAATCACTTGCTCCTGTCAAACGGAGAGCTGATGACTAAAACACGTAACGCTCTCGTAATGTTTTAAAAATAAACATCTGCCTGAACGCAGAGGCGGTGATAGCCTGCGTGATAAATCATTATAGAGGAGGTTTACATATTGGGCAGTTGCAGCAGCGTTTTGTTTTTGGTCAGAGGCTCAAAATCTCGATCTATATGTGCCAGAAAAGGGCAGGTGGTCCACGTGTACTTATGTTCATATTTACATATCGTGGGTGAATACGTGAACATTAGACTCAATAGTAGAATGTTGAAATTAAACTGCTAGAATTCCAGATCATAAAAACGTACATGAGTCAGGATTGCGTGGGTGAGATTAAAAACAGTGCGATCCAAAAATACCAAATTCACTTTCAACCGCTCTTACATCATATTGGTTTACACCTCCTTTCATCTGGATCGCCGGGATGGCGTACAAACCTGTCAACACGAACGTCAACATAATTAAATTTGACAGAGCCCAGATGTGTTTTAGTGAGCCTTAGTGGAGATAGACGCAACTGCATTGGACAGGGGGGGAGCACGAATTTACAAAGCCCTGCGCTTGATGCTCCAGAGTCATGACTCCGAATTTATGACCCAGAAATGTGGTTTGTTTATGGCATAAATTATTGAATGGAACAGGGAAACGTGTGCATGGCGCAGTTCCTTTGAAAGCACGCGGAGATGGGAAATAATCCAGATGTTTTACAGATGCTTAACATGAAGAGTTGTGTTTAATCTGCGGGGTTAACCGTCGTTGTGTAGGTCCGGATTTGCTTCCTTTAGTCATGCTTTAGAGATAAGCTTGTGCGATATAGAAAAACCAATGCTGCATAACAGATGTTTCTGAGCTCCTAACACAGACTTTACACGAGCACAGTTGGAAACACCAGTGAGCCTTTAGTGCTGCATCAACCTGCTCTGTTGTGAAGAAGTCCTTAAAGGATAAACTAGACTAGACTAGACTACTTTATATCACTAAAGTATGTACTGTCTGGATGCTGTGACATTTCATTCTGCCAACATACTGTATACGTGAACACAAAGTTCGGTTATGTTTGGGAAATAAGTAGAGGAAAGGAGATATAAACCACTATTACGCAAGATAACTAGATAGTAAATTAGGTATTTCTGGATATGAGTATTTCTATATGATGCAATCCGGCTTCACGTACGTTCAGCAAAACTGCAATTCTGGGAATTCAACTTCAGCGTTCTGCTAGGCCTTCGACTTGCCACAAATCCACGGAGCTATTAAATGAAGTTCGTGGCGGCATCTCAAGGCTCCGGCACCAGCGCTGACCTAGCGATTAGACAGGCCGCGCAATAACCGCGAGGTCACAGGTTCAATCCCCACGACAGCCAACATATCCTTGCTGGAGTGTCACTGAGCACTTCATCCGTGACACTGTACAGCTAGCTGCTCTCCTGCGGTGGATAAGAGTCAAACTGTCAAAAATCCCAGAAATGTAATGATTTGTTTTTCCCCCCCGAAAGAGTCACGCTGAGTTCTGGAAGTGAACTCAACCGTACAATCTAACAGAAAATTCTAGTGCTCCTTAACCTCCGTTCCCATAATCAGCACAAGCACTGCGGAGTCCGAACAATAAGTCATGTTCAAGGGATTACTCTACCCTACAATCATCGATTTCAATCAGCAATCAGCAATCAGCCTGAGAATGCATCTTAAGAAATAATCATTTACAATAGATTCATACTGACGTAATACACACACACACACACACACACACACACACACACCTCATCCGTAGTTCAAACAAAGTCTGGGTTTACTTTCCTACCTTCTAAATGAGGTCTGGGACCGACTGCGTGCCTCTACAATGTCTCTCCCTTGACATTGGCAAATGTGCTTTGTGGTGAAGGCTTGCCAGCACCTGCTCAGCTTCATTAAGTCGATATATTCAACAGACGGGGAAAGTTAAATCCATTAGGTTTTACACAATGTAGAGCAAATGAGGAATTCTTGGGTTATTGGCCATGATACCATCTTACTGTTGTGGGAAATGTCTGAGACGGCGTGTGTCTGTGTGTGTGTGTGTGTGTGTGTTTGGGTGTGTGTGTGTCTGTGTGTGTGTGCATGTCCATATGTGTGTATGTGTGTGTGTGTGTGTGCACGAGTACATGAATGTGAATGTGTGTGTGTGCGTGTGTGTTTG
>OMKK01021102.1:5462-23518 GCA_900302305.1 Polymixia japonica
GCGCAAGTGTGAATTGGGGTCAAGGTTACATCTTTGCCAAGGGCGCGTGTGGTTTGTGTGTCACGTGTAACGTTAGAAAAACTAACTTAACAAGTCAGAAAAAAATGGTGTAATCGATCCTTTTTTTTAAGCATTCCATCAATTAACTTGTAGTTAAAAGTAACAACACGCGCAAACATATTTTTGGGTGAAATTTTGAATTTGCTCACTTTCTCAGGGAAACTCACCATGGGAGGGTGAGGGAGAAATAGGAAATGGGGACGTAGCAGGGGAGCGTTTGTTAAATGACTTTCAGTGATGATTCGTACAGCATCAGCTAGTGCTCAATTTAGCTCCAACAATCACAGCTGGCTATCACATGACTTATTAAAGCCCAGCCATATACATATATGCACAGAAATTCATTGTAAAAGCAACATCTTAAAGAAAACTTAAAGATGTTCCAGAAACATATTTAAATGTTCAAATGTATCAATAATCTATGTTTTCTGTTACATTTTTGTCCTTTGAAAAGGAAGGGGGAGGTTTTTAACTGAATGAGTTTAGGAAACGTAGTAGAGCTATGATGTAATAATAACCATTTAATGACGTCTTTCTGGACTGAAGACATATGTCACTATAGATTTCTACGCTGGAAAATATGCGTAGACGGCATATGCAGACCACAGACCACAAACAGACACACACACATATACAGTTACTTATTTATGGACAAAGAAACCAACAGTCTATAGTCTTCACCAATGTAAAGGACATCAGAGAGACTCTGGAAGCCAGAGATCAATGAAACCCTGAATCTAAAACGATGATCAAAGGAGATCAGTTCTGGGCTTCTGTTCTTACAAGTTCATAAAGCTAAGACTTATACTTAGCTATCTGTTCTTCAGGGGCTAAGTATCTCACCTTATATACTTTACAATATCTATACACTTGGCACAGATAATAATACTGTTCATCTAAGTCACAAAAAGAAAGTCTCCTAAGCATGTCCGTGTGACGTTGTTCATGCTACACACCAACCTAACGCTACGTTCCTTAGACCCCAGATGTCTTACTACCTAACTGTCACTAGGAATAGGAGGGAAGGAGGTAGGCGACAGCGGGGCCAAGGAATGTTCAACGGCTTCGTACTATTATGCCTCTTTTTAACACGGTCCGCTTGTCTGTCACTACTCTAATTAATAGCAAACGGTCTCCACCAAATGACCAGAATGTGAGATTATCTATTTCAATCCAACATATCACCGGTGAGGTGTGTGACAGGGAGAGGGGAAGTTAGAGTTGGTAACATTATAATTCATCATCTTTCACTCAGGAACATCAGAGTGATTATGGGAAAACCTTGGTTGCAGTGTGTAATACTGTCAACGCTGACAACAGGAATGAGGTGTATGAATAAAATAGGGTTATTGAGTTTGATTGAGGGGTAGCTGTGAGCCGAGGCGACCGTACACTTATAAACTGCATATCGTGTGGATGCAGAGAAGAGTGGGCTGCTGTCATTATTCTAGGTGAGGCGTATAGTATTATTACATGGTGAAATTTGTCTTTACACTCCTTTCAGGGAGGTAAAATGTGCAATGTGAAAATAGTTGATGCTGCACAAAAGATGTACTTATTGTAAATCTACACAGAAAAATGCATGCATACCACACACACACACACATACATGCATGCACGTACACACACACACACACATGCACATGCACATACATACATATGTACATACGTTATGCACATACATAAGTGGGAGTTTGGGACAAATTACAGGTATAATGAATAGGATTTGTCGGTTGCCCCTCATTGGCTGAACGGCAGATGAGACGAGAGTCCCGCTCTCACATTGGCTGGGGGGCTACACACCCCACGTGGGTGCACCGCCCAAAGGTCAACGCCCAGAAACGTCCAGAACACAGCTAAATAATAAAATACAGGCAGAGGGCAGGATCTCTGCAGATACAGACACCAACACACACTTCTAGTGGGTCATAAGTGATGATTGAGAGGGATTCTTTTTGTATGAGTCTATAGATTGTTTTGTTTTTTGGAGGAAAATCCTATACCTTTAACATATACTGTATGTTTATCACTATAATTCCGATAATAGTTTATAATTGAATTGTCACATACATCGGTCATTACTTTTTAATACATGCACGGAACAGTAAATACGTCTCGGGAAACCTCTGTGACCGGGAGAGGCGAGAACAGTAGCATAGAGTCGAAGGTCTCCCTGGACCCGCAGGGCCGCTGCGTTGAACTTGTCTGTATACTACGGGTTGAGAAGATGACTTCCATTAGGGGGATAAAACACACTGTCTAATTAGCTTCACCATTAGCCGAGGCCCTGCCAAGCTCTCCCAGTCACAGCAGACCTTTTGGTTCTCTTTAATTACCTTAGAGATACAGTGTATGCACTTTTCCCTGACATCACCGAATAACATTTTATTCTGAACAACAAGTGTTGTGTGTGTGTGTGTGTACCACTATGAAAGGAACACGATGTTCGTCTTGTGACTATTGCTGAGAGTCATGGGGGAAAAGCGATAAACATTGCACATTATGTGGATGATTCATGCGAGCAGCCCCTCGGCCATTATTCATTTATTTAACGTTTCATTAATTTATCTATTTACTAATAACATCAAAATATGTCAAACTAGCAGATTGCAGAACGCCAGGTATATCATATGACATAACCGCATTTATTATATATGGAGACTTTGAAAGCTATTGTGATGGACAGAGGGAAGGATGGCAATTAACAAAACGGCTATGAGGGAACCCACTTAATCCATGAATCTAATGAATCTCAGCAGATGTATTGTGCTATGATGTAGAACAGTGAGCGTATTCCGCTTACGGTACTGTTAATAGTTAACAGCACAGTAAAAATCAATCAGGGCATTATCCGTCTTGTCTCTTTGGAAATCCCTCAGTATGGGTTAATATATGATGGCCATAATCGGCCCGGCGCGAACGCGGCCGTCTTCCTCCTCTGCAACCTGCTGACTTACAGCTTGAGCTGCAGTAATGCAAATGAGCTCATAAAGTGGCCCTGTGTGTGTGAGGAAATCTCCCTCTGGACATCTGACTGAGCTCAGCCGAGCGGCGATGCCTGTTACTCTACGGTCCGGTCCTCCGACCCACACCGCTCCACTCCGTCTCTCGTTCTTACGCACCCCCACCCGCCTCGCTCCGCCCGGACGTCGCAAAAAGAAAATGATCAAAGGGAACTAACAAAAAAAAATGCAGTTTTGGGGGACGGCGGGAAAAAAAAACAGACAGCCGAGAAAAATTTAAACAGTTGATGGATAGAAAAGGAGGGAGCACAAGAAAGAGCGCTACGCACTTATTAATATTAAGCTTTTGAGATGGCCGGGTGAGGAAAGCTGTGATTATTATTATTCGATTTGCAAAGCTGCGCCGTGATTGGCCCTGCCTTTGGTGGTGGTATTAAACTCTATGTTTATAGGTCCCAGTTCTAAGCCCATTTCCACGCTCCCCCATTCCATGTACTAAGTATTGACATTCCATTTAAGTTGATGATGGCGAGGAGGGTATTTCATGACACAAATGTAATGGGAATGCTTGCAGAGGCTAAAAAATAAAAAAATAAAATAAAATCACCCAATTACAGGGACAACTTTGCATAGTTGCAGAGTAAAGAGGGTATGCATGATGCACCTCTGCTTTGTTCAGAGAGAACAAAGGCAGCGGGATCTCACCCCTCCTACCCCCTTCTGAATTAAAAACACATTCAAAGACAGTATTCTCTAATGAAAAGCCTACTGCGTGTGTATGCTGACAAAAATTAATTTAGAGATTACGTTTGATATGATAATTAATTACACGAGTTTAAAAGTGCCCCTGCTACATGTAAAATTAACACAGACGCAACATCGAAAGCGTTTTAAGAGAGAGGCAAAAAAAAAAAAAAAAAAATACAATGTAATAAGACAGAATGTGCGCATGGTTATTCAATGAAGGTGCTTTGTGAGTGGATGGGAAACAAATTAGGTTTAAGTCCTGTGGCAGGATAAATAAAACCCTGATCAATTAAGTGGTCAAAAAGGACGACAGACTGGGGCTGAATGGGGCAGTCTTGCTGCTACAGTTTCATTCTTAAGCCACAGAAGAGCATTGATTCTCCCTGGCACTCTGTCCTTGTCATTATAGTCGATGCCGAGGCCAGCCCAAACCATTCTCAACAACCGCTAATGGCTTCAAGGAATCCAGCTTGACTCGTGGCAGAATTGTAATAAGCAGATTTCATGAATTTGGAGTGCAGGGGACTGGAAGACACAATGCCACGGGTGCTTCGGAGAACCTCCCGAATGCATTAGCGATACAATTCCTCGTCATTAGAGCACATCTGAAATGACCTCTATTCTTAGATACTGAAACGAGATTTAGATGATAGAGGTCAATGACACATTCTTTAATCTTTTTCAATAATTGTCACTTTTGTTGGGAATTTTTTATACAATCTGCCCATTTTAATTGCAGAGTTAGGGTAATGCCTACCTATTACTATCAAATCTAATAGTCTGTCTCTTACTGAGCCTGAATCTATAGTAAAAGAAGGCGATACACATTACAGCCTATTGCTGGCCATTTCTCTATATTATTCTCCTCATCCCTATACGTCTATTCTGTGAAAGTGCTGCTCTCCTCTCCAGCGTAGGACTTTATCTCACCGGGGTCTGTCTGGGAATTCTCCCCAAGGAGCCTTAGGCAAAGCAAAAAAGGAGAGTGGGTGCAGAGCTGTACTTTTTTGTGAGATCAGACAGGTTTTCTACTGGTCACTCTGTAGTGTGATTTCATGACTTTCATCTGCTTTGCTGACAGGCTTTTATTATCCTTTGAGTCACCTTCTCTGGAAGGAACAGTGTCTACGGGTAAGAAACGCTCAGGGCTTAGTTAAAAGTATTCAATAGAGGAAGCAGATTCATATCTTTAAGTGTCTGTTTTGTTATGGATTCACCTTGCATTAACATGCATCTCAGATTATATTCAGAAAGGACTTACTTACTTTAAGATATGAATCACAGCTTTTCTAGAATTGGAAGGCTCAATCCCATGCAAAATGCAAATGCACGTCGCCAGTCTGATAACTTTCTTTTGCAAGAATTTGAGCAATTATTAATACCATATGTAATTTAAACTCAATCTTGCATGCACTAGAGGATGTCAGCTGCATGTGCTAGTCCCTTTACATCAAAAACGAGTCTCTGCCAATTAACATACCACAGATATCAGCCATATGTATAGATTATTTTTAAGCTTCTGCAAGTCAGAATCTTTTTTTTTTTTTTTATCACAAAGTGAACAAATACAAAATAGCAATACAATCAAAGACAAGGTAACAGAAAATACAGAAATATTTCCACTTGGATATCTGTTTTACATGGACTAAAAAAACTATCACTTAGGCCTAATGTGTCTGACCACCTCCTGAGGTTTTTGATCACAGATCTTAACACAGATCTTACTGCAAAGAGTTGATATGCGACTTTCATTTAAATGAGCACCTTAAACAATATCATTCCTTTGGGGTTAATGGCTGAGGAAGTCATTTCTAATGCTACCAATTACATTTTAATTCTATCAAGCCTTTTTAAATCCTTCAAAGAGGAAAGTTTTGAAATACAACTTGAGGAGAGAGGGACTGAGTAATGTTCATGAATTTCACAGAGCATAAGTGAGAGAGGACGTGGGAAAAGAACCTCCTGTTAAATTGAAAGAGAAGCAAGTGACAGCTGTTTCATGCCAGTCTACGACCATCATTACACAACACAGGCACCGTACTGCTGCAAGGGACAACTTCCTGTCCTCTTTATATCTCCATCTCTCTTCTCCGGTCTTTGTCTCTCTGTCTCCTCAAAGTTCTTTGATGGTTCTGTAACTGCTTTGCTTCAGTGCAACAGTGCATAGAAGGATCTCTTGCAGTTGAAGTGCTACCTTGAAGTTGACTGAGGCAACTTTCCTTCAGGGGGGAGCTTAGCTTTTACTAATATAATACTAATTTACAAGGCATATGCCCACGTCCAACCCCACCTTAAAACACTGCATTATATTTTACACTACAGTACCAACAATAAAGGATAGAATAGTTAGACGAATTTAAAACTAGCCTAAACCCATGGTTTTCAATTTGTGTGTCAGAGTATGGGTTACCCTGAAAAAGTGTCTTGCCTGCCACGTGATATATTATTTTCTAACCTTCAAATGAATTACTTCTTTCCCTAAAGTGACTTTTCCTGTGCAGTGTTTTCGAAAAAAAAAAAAAAAATGACAGTCAAGATGAATTCTTGTACAGCCTACAGGTAGGATGCAGTATACTGGTAACGTTTTCTTCTCTGATCACGTTTACCTCCTTTCTAAAGTGAAAAGCTGGTTGTGAAATCATTTTATACATATATTGTGTATATTTATATATATATATATATAAAACAATTGTACGTATAGGGGTTATATTTTTCAAAATTTGCTAAATTCCAAGGCTTCGCAACGCCTTGCTAGCAATGCAGCTACGGTAGTTTCACTTATGGTTCAATCTTCTTCACTGCCTCTCACTCAATTGATTGTACAAGCTCTCCTTCTAGCTTCTTTAAAATGTGCATAATAGTGCCAACATCCACAGCACTTTACCCTGCCAGCCCGCTGCTTGAAGAGAAAATGATAAGTGCGGAGTCCACCTGTGGACCCACATCAAACGACAAAGTCTTACAGGTTGCATTGTTCACAGTAATGGTTGAAATCTAAGGCTGGGGTCTCACTTACTGCACTGAATGCGTCGCTCTCCGGGAACATACAGTACGTTAGCGTATCACTCTGTCGCAAATGTATCGCCTTTCAGTGCAGGCGTCACACGCGTTTGATGTATTCTACTTATTCTGAAGTTGTTTTGCTAGCTCTCTGTGACGCGTTTGCGATGAAAACATTTCAGTAAATCTTAAAACGTATACTGTAATATAACGATCGACAGCCGCGACACAAGTTTCATCTCGATGCGTTTGAGCCACGGGATCCTTCCGTAGAACTGCGCGAGCTGTGACGACGGGATTGCAACATAGATTAAGCGCGGCCCCAATGTAAGACGAGCTGCAGAGGAGTATGTGCTTGTGCTTGTTTGAGGCCCACTGTGCCTGTGATTGTTTGTGTGACACATACTGTGCATGCAATCGTATGTATAAAATGTTTCATGAGTTTCTTAATGCTCCTCCGTTCCTGATGCACGGTGGTAGCAGTCATAGCAGGGCCCCATTATGCCCATATTTTCCATCTCAAATGATTGGGTATACCAATTACTTGTGTATTCAGATGTCTGAAATAGAAACAAAATTTGATTTTATTCCAATTATTGTTATTGGGGGGCAACTCTGCAGAGGAAGCGTATTTGTGTATGGATTGGAAGCCATGAAATTGGGATTTTTTATGATGATGGTGGCTACATCTGTATTTTATCAACTTTGAAAACAACGGTCCTGACAACCTCTTGGGTGGAGTGTTTACTGTGAAGTTATTTTATTTGCACATATTAAAAAAACAAACAAGAAATTACAATAACATTCATTTAAAAACAAAGAAAGACATAAAATGTATATATAATATCCCAATGAAATGTGTGCCTGGCAGCAGATGTGTTTCTCTGTGGCTCCCCTTATCAGACCTAGGTAGTCTCTGTTGAGTGCATAATTTAAGGCTTTACACAGACGTCACACGTTGATGGGTAATTACAATTTAATTAGTAAAGTTGATAGTTTGTGTGTGTGTCTGTGTGAATGTAGACAACACATGAACGTTTAATGAAAATGTTTGAAGGTGGTTTTGAATAAACAATACTTCTCCATGTAATTAATAGTAATTAATATATCAATAAATGTAATGGGCTGATGTAGCTAGCTAAATACGTACAGTATCTGCATTGCTTATTATATACAGAAAGTGACAAGTGTGTAAGGTGCATGGGCCTTGGTCAAAAATTGTGCAGTTTGTGTAGTGAAGTGGAAATGTGGAAATTTGTTATTAACCACCCAGCCAAATTTGAATGATTAAAAAAAAATTAAAATTAAAATTAAAAAAAATAAAATAAAATTTGGTTTAAAAATCGTGAAAAAAAGCGGTATTCTCTACTCTGAAATGCTGGGGGCGTGTCCACTGAAGTAACTGGCGATTGAGCGGGAGAACCACTGATGCTAATGCTGTAGTTTTTATATAGTGTTAGGGGAGGGGAACACAAAAATGGTAAAAAAAACAGTTTAACTGTCTAACTACACAACTCAGTACTAGATCGTTCACAGTCTTTTCACATGTTTTCAGCAATTATTTTCTAACATGTATAATGTGTTTAGAAACACAATCTCTGAATGTCCTACGCAGACTTTAAGGTTCGGTTCAGTTAAGGCGCTTCAGCACCTTCCTGGTTGACTGAGGCTAGGGCCATTTTGACGAAGGGCACTGTGCAGTCAGACGGTAGTTGTGAAAAAGAAGCATATAGAGCGTGCTTCGAGGGATGAAACGGAGGCTGTAGGTCCTCCGTAGCTGCATCAGCTCATTGTAGAGGAGATAGGAGGAAGTGTGTAACATCCAGTTTAGTTTAGTCCTCATCCACCCGCTCCATGGAGTCCAGGATTAATTCAGTAACAGAGCCAGCCTTCCTCACCAGCTCACCACCTGCCTGCATCCCTTGCTTTGATGCCCCCTCCCCAGCACACAACCACAAAGAACTGATTTATATAATGTGTACAGAAGTCTATGGATACACTGAAAGACCTAAGCCTTCTCACTCTGCCCTCTTTTGTAAAGTGCCTCTGTGTTGTCGGACCATTTTTGTTCATACAGACCCCCAGGAAATATTAGGAAAAAGGCAAAGCTAAGTTGGATATCCGCTTAATATGATTTATGCTTCCCTTCTTTCCACTGTTCAAGACCTCATGTTACTACCTCAAGGAGCATAAGATTAGTTAAGCATGCTACTTTTGTGAACTAAGAATTGAGCCTAGCATGGCTGTCAAGGAAAACAGCCAGGTTCCCTTACCCTTACTTGAAAAGGGTCTAGAATGGCTAAGTCCAACACTACTTAAAGCACTGTCATTTGTGAAATTTGCAAAATAAGACTCACTCAACACAAGGTTTTTCAAAGGAATCTTCAAAGGAAACACCCAAGGAACATACTAAAAGTTTAACTGCTTAACTACACTGATACCCATGTCAGAAGTACGCCATAGAAAAAGATACAGGAAATACAGGAAAAATGTATAGTATAAATAATTAATGAATATCATGTTGCATTGAGAAAGTTGTATATGTAGACACATATGACAAAAAAAAAAAATGGTCTGTTTTTAATTAAATATGGATCTCTTTTAGCTGTGGCAAACATGTTGGAAATGGATGTGTGATTTTGTACCATAACATATTTACATATGTATAACGTGACATTATGTTCTAGGGCCATAATACAGCTGTAGTATGAATTAAGGTGCAAGGGCAGATGTAAGCGCCGGTTCAGCTAGCTGCTAGCGCACTTTTGGTGATATTGTGGCGTGAGGCACTGACACAGAGGAGGCAAACCTGCAGCACAGATTTAAAAAGTGTTGGATTGGGAGGAATATATTATCAGTAGGTGTGGTGGGAGTGTCTGCAATTATGGCCAATTAAATATTTCATTCCATTTACGAGCAGTGCTTGTAATGGATGGGGAGAGTCCAGAATGGCTGCACCAACAAGCTTCTCCCAGGAGGAAACTTATGTCCTTGTTCGGGAGGTGCAGCTTCTGCCTACATTCTTCCAACAGGTTGCTAAGAGATCCGTTGGCGATAAATAGCCTCCCTGTACCTATGCCACCTGCGGCTAATTATGTATACCTTAGTCACAAAAAGATTTCGAAACACAAAAAAAAAGACTAATTCCTAATGTGATATGAGACAAAATATGATTACGCAAATGTGATTATTTGACTGTGTCTTTCTTCTCAGAGAGAAGAGCTCTCACCAGCATCTGTCTCTCATTTCTACGCAGTCTGTGAACACAGTGATGTCATGGCAAGCCACAAAATCACCAAATGGGCGCAGGCAAGAGAGAAATCCACTTGTGTCCAACATAAGTGGCACTTCACAGGCACAAGGTCACTGCGCTAGACTTGAGCTGTCCGGAAATTAAGGCCCTAATCTTTAATGGTGATGTGATAGTGCTGCCATTAGGAAATGCTATTTGAGGTTTGAATAAATGACTTAACCTAGATATGGCTCAAAAGAAGCAATGAATCAGCAGATGAAGAATATGAAAAGAACAGACCTAGGATTTAAATGTAATTTTCGTCTACCTTCGACAGTGTCTAAAGTCACACAAAAAAAAGTTAATATTAAATGCTTATTTTTTCATATCATATCACAGATTATTATTCCATTAACCACTAGCCACTTACCAGTAACTACTACTGTGACATAACATACTGTAATCAATTACTATTTCTTGTAGGAGAACATCTGCTGCACATATTGCAGTGGGTGTAGACTTTCATGGATATGCAAATCAAAAACTGCAAGTTTATCCCTCAGCTTGAACAAAAGCAAATTAGCTGAAAGGTGCTATGGTCCAGTGAGGCTGCCTATTAATTAGAGTTAGTTATCTAACCTCATAGACTTCCTAGAGTTATTTTTACGCAAGGGTGTAGATTTCCAATAATTAGGACTAGCCAGTACAACCCCCCTAATGAAATATTATGATAAAGGAAAAAGCATTTGCTGTTATAAAGCATGAGAAAGTTACTGGTTTTCTTATTATCAAAGGACCAAATACTATGGTTGCCACTCCCACCCACATTTTAAGACATTGTTTGCGTCCATGCTGCAGCACGTAGTTGGGCAGTGAATATTATGTAAAGCCTATGTACTGCACACTCCAGAAGGAGCACGCCAACATTTTGGGAAATACACTTATTTGCTGTCTTACCCAGAGTCAGATGAGGAGATTGATATCAAGTTCATCTCTGTGTGTCCAGTACAAAGATAGCTCTGGGTCCTATGTCTAGAATTTGATCCCGGGCTCATAAAATCACTACAGGCAAGAAATAGGTCCAGACGCTAAGTGCTTCTAAAACAACAACGTCTCGTTTTTACATTTTTATTTCTACACGTGTTAAATATACAAGACACAACATGTATTTAAGACAGCTTTGGAGTTGTTGGAAGGTGCATTTCTTCTTTTGATGGAGCAGGGCTCGTTTACCCACCAGCCTCCAGTCTTTATGCTAAGCTAGGTTAGCATGTACCCGGAGCTATCTTTCTAGTGGACGCAGAGATTAAATTGATATCAATCTCCTCGTCTGACTCTGGGTAAGACAGCAAATAAGTGTATTTCCCAAAATGTTGGTGTGTTCCTTTAAGTGTCAGTATGCACCTTTTACGTGGTGATCCACCATTAATTCAGAGAAGAAGGGACTGAGAACCTCTGGCTCCATCAGTCAGAACTAAGAATAGCGGGACTGCTGAAAGGTGGTCACAGTAATTGTTATTTAATGTGTTCACTCTATCACATTAGATACAATTTTATATCTAATAGGTGTCAGAAATGCAGCTTGGAGAACTAGTGGGTCACAGTTGGAGTTTAAAGCTTGATTTATACTAATACATTGAAGTGTCGTCGTACCTACGCCGTAGGTTTTTGTGGCTCAGCTTCCGGTTATGCCATAGCCCACATGCACCTCCTCAAAACTGTAACTACTCGTAGGGGCTACGCAGGCGTTGTAGGTACCGCAAGAGCTGTGATGGTTTACTTGGACCGCTTTGTATTTCCTGCTATGAGGTTTCCAGTGCCAGTACCCAGTAGTTAGCACAATTAGCTCTTCTTCCTCATCTAGCAAAGCTGTTTCCAGTGCAAACATTGTTACCACACACAGTGTAAATATGATGAGTATGTAAACACGATTACTTTTGTTTTTTCTTGTAGACGGAATGCACATTGTCATCTAGTTTTGCTGCGGTGCTATAATGGGTAGAATCTACGGAGAAGTGTAAATCTCTTGCTTTAGTCTTAAGTCTTATGAATGTAATGCTAAAGGATAGTTCCAGCCATTTTCCACCTGGACCTCATTTCCCTATCTTTTCCGATTATACCGATTGTACTGAGTTGGCTTGGCTCGCTAGTCCATGTACAGTCTTTTGGGGCAATCCGCAACTCCAAAAACCAATCCCAAAATCACCCAAACCCCTTTTTAAACTGGTAAGGGCATGTTTATTGGAAAATATAGGAAAATGAGGTTCGGGTCAAAAATGGCTGGAATTATCGTTTAACATGTATAAAGGATATGTTGGTCACTGAAAGAACGGTGGTGACTTTGTAAGCTATTAGACCAACAGTTAAAAGTAATACAGAAAATTCTTGTCATTTTAGGTTTTGGTATCAGTTTTTGGATGTCTTCCGTTTAAAATTCACAAGAAACAGCTATTTTACAGCCATTTGAAAAATTCTCCTATGGTGTGGCATGCCCCAGATTGGCTCCATCCGAAAAACTATAGTTTCCATAGTCACTATATTTGAGAGGCCTTGCATTTACATTTTTTTGCTAATATGGCCAAATGCATCTCTAACTACATCCAAAGATGACTTGATTACACCTGGATTTTATGATTTTATTTTTCATGTATCCGAACAATGTCTGGTCACTGAGGAGGCATTTGCCAGTTATAAAGGGGAAGAGGAGGAAACCCTACGGCACAAATAACCACTATGACGTTATCATTGAGGTAACCCACTGCCTCTTGATAGACGGTGCTAAAATGCTCTTTGATGAGGTGGGCACTGCAGACGTTAATGTTGTTAACAGTTGTTCAATTAAACAGTGTTTTGGGAGGAGGGATAATGTTCCACTAATTGCAACTAAAGACAGCACTTTACCTAACCACCACACCTGTCTATGATTGGTTACGATGGGCTGGATAGCAACTGACAACGCAGGTGAAACGAGGTGGGATATTTCATATCTGTACTCATTATTATATTATACGGTGAAAAAGGCCAATGTTTAACAGTAAAATCACAGATTAAAGTTCCGTGCGCCTATAACGAGAACATTTGGTCAGTTCAACTTTAATAAACAGTTCAATATTATGTTGATGACATTTCTGCTTTATTTTACAGGATAATGACCCTGCATACCTCTGCAAAGACAGAGATGAAGCACGATATACAAAAGACAGTGAGCTGCATGCCTTGTTTGTCACAGGTGAGACAGCAAGCACACGAAAATGAAAGCATCTTTTCATTGTTATGCCCTAGGGACAATTATTTTAACAACAATACAAACAGAAACTTTTACACCCTCAAACTACATTATCTTTTCATGATTAGCTGTCATCTAGTGTTTGTCTGTGAATCAATAACTTTGCCTATCAATTTGAGATTGACATTTCTCCAGTCATGGTGAATGAAATGGCTTTCTGTGCCATTTTCCGTGTCTTTGTGTTCACATTTGCTTTAAAGATTAGGCGTTGACGGCGTTGAAAATCACATTCCCTCTCTGAAATTAGTTGGTTTTTTTTTAGATTAGATTTTTTTTAAATCTTTTACTGAGCATGCAACTAGACAGGCTATTTTTGGCTTTCAGGTTTTGCCCCAGCCCCTGAGTATGTGCAACCACTGAGAGCACATCTTCCTCATATTTCAACACACACACACGCGCCCACACACAAACACGCACACATTTCCAAACACTATAATAAGGTGCAGATCAGCTGTAGTGATCATTCTCTAACTCCTTAGAGATACTTAATGTCCAAATCTTTTTCTAACTGGCAGAGAATCACATAATTGGCTCTGGTCCATTTGCTCAACCGCCTGTGTGTCCTCTCGCTAACAGCCGATTTTAATGAATTGGTTTTACAGTGATTAGAGCTCCTGGCTATCGAGAGGTCAGTGAGAGAGAGAGAGAGCAACTGACCAGTGGAGGACAGCTATGCGCGGATGTCTATAGTCCGCGTGGCGAGACTGGCTTCATCAAAATGCCGAGTTCTCTCCCTTGATAACTCTGTCTGCTCACTCTCCTCACTCTCTCTTTTAAAGACGTGCATGTCACTATCTTTCCCCCTGCATCTTAAACGCATGCCTGCACACACACACACACGCATGCATGAACGTGCATACACACACTATCTGTCTATTCCTTTCTAGGTGTAATGCTATTATTCTCAGCACACATTATCTAGGGTAACTCAAATGTATCTGGAGGGGACTGAACCACAGGTGACTGAGCTAATGCAATGTAAAACGGACTCACTCGCGTCTACGCTCTTCCACTGCTTATCTGGTGCAGCAGTCAATAGGAACACCTCTAAGAGGAAGGGAAGAGTTCCAAATACCGTCCTTTAAATTGAGAGCCTTAAGTGCGGCAGCTTTGAAAGGAATCACATCTTCCACAAACCTTTCTTATTTGTGTCCCTGCAATATAAGGTCTGTCTAGATATGTGTAATTTTGCGATCACAATGTTTTTGCGAATATTACAGGGATGCAATTTTGATCTGTTTCCCTCCATTTCTCGTATAACTTGTATATAATGCGTCGATCATATCCTGAGCTTTACATCAGTGATTCCTTTGGAAATCAGTTCTACAAACCTGAACTATGGGTTGATTTACCAAAACAGTCAGAGTATTTTATCTCTGAACACAATGTCCTTGCACAGCGGTAAGACAGTAATGGTTACAAAAGCTTGATAATGAAGCTTTTTTTTTTTGTGAAGAGATACAATTCTTAAAATCAGTTGATTTGAAAGAGACTTGATTGTATGTTTGTACACTCTCTGAAAAAACCCTTCTATTGCAACATACATTTCTTATTTTACATTAAAAAAAAAAAAATACAGCAATATAGCTTGTAAGATTGATATTTATTCTTTATTTTGGTCATTTCTTATTTCACTTCATAATCATTTACATATTTAGTGCTTTAAAGCCCCACTCCAGCCAGTGTTACTTCCTGTTTTCCGGTTAACGTTCTTTCTCAAATAGAGAACGGGGGTGTGGTTAATAGTGGGACGTAATCCATTACCATGGCAACCAGATTGCTGTTCTAGCGTACGTGTCAAGGTCAACATCATAAGCATATTAACGGACAGAGATATAACTAAGGCTATAAAGCTACAATTATGGTAAAATACAAGTTAACTAGCTAGCTCACAACAATGTTTGTCGGTTTGTCGCTCAGATGCAGAGGCATGACAGTGGTCCTGCGCAAATTTGGAGGATGACGTATGACTGCAGCTTTCTACTATAGTTATGTCATCGTTCCACAGCTTAAACATCTTAATTTTTTTACCTTTTGTGCGCAAAATTAAGTTATTTGTCAAAAGAATATTTGGCGAACAGTGGGGCTAATCAACATTGTCAGGAAATGACTCAGAAACATATGAAATATCTTAAAAATGCCAAAATACACTGGAGGGGGGCTTCAATGTGTCTTAGCATCTTTAGTGCATCTTTTATGACACTAAAGAACAAATACTACTAAGTACTAAACACACACACACGTGTGCACACACACTCCCAGTACAAATACCTTCGGTGGCATGTGCTGGGTAACAGGCAAGACAGGACCTGAGAGGAAACCTCTGTGGAGATGCAAAGCGTGGCTCACAGCAGCCCGCTGCAGAGCCAACTACACTGATTTACCATGTCAAGTTCTCGGACTCACCCCGTTCACCACGTTGGCCAGACAATCCATGTAGACAGCTTCGAACAAACCAGTGACAGAAATGGCAACGGCAGCAGTTGGGGGTCTGCCCAATACGTCTCTGGCCATGACACGCCTGTCAGTCACATGAAAATGGCACAATAGACAAGCCAGAGAGCTGCTACACTGCTGCTCTAGCCAGCAGAAGCCATGCACATAATCTCTTTGCCAGCAGTGAAACCCACAGCCCGATCTCTGATTTTAACCAGTTTCTCCAATAAACATGGCCTAATATTTTGTAATTACTGTAATGCAATGACTGTCTGTGTGCACAATCATGCATGTCCTGATTGATGTGTGTATGGATTCTATGGGTGGGTGCCTGCATAAGTGTGTGTGTGTGTGTGTGTGTGTGTGTATGTCTGTGTGTTAAAGCTTTCCTCCCATACACAATCACACATGCGCTGATGCACAGCATTGTGTCTGCTTGCTTACCCATCTCCTTTGTTTCATTTCCTTGTTTATTTGTGTATGTTTATATATATTTATTTTTGAGCCTAGTGAGTCACTTACGTGCAACAGGCCTTGTTTTACCTCAAGTGTACCGTTTCCTTTCCTGAATCTTATAAATCCTTAGCCCTTGCTATATTGCGTTTCCTAGCACTTTACTCTTACATGATCATTCTACGGTCACAGGAATAGCGTAAGGGTGTTAAGGCCACGACCTCTGAACTCCTTATTTTTGGTTGCTTGTAATTTTGGTTATGTAGGAATTGAAGTATACTCTACTTATATTGTCATTATAAGAGCTCTGGATAAGAGCTAAATGCAAATGAAATGTAAATGTGTTAGTGAATATACTGAATATTGCCCCATATAGCTCACTAAAACTTTGCTTTGAACCTTTGATGTCGTCAACATATACGGTCCAGAGCTGCACCGTAGACAACAGATGGAAGACTGATTGGAGGACAGACCGTTTTAGTTTTTATAATGTTTTTATAATAATAATTCTTCCGTAGCATTATTATCTCTTCACTTTTATCCTTGTCCCTCGCCCCAATGCATGCAGTTCTCTCTTTCCTCTCTTGGTATGGCACCCAGCAGCACTCATTTCAATAAAATTCAAACCTTTAGTACCAGTTTGCGTATCATTTCTCTATCTTCTTCTGCCAAAAGCCACCATGGAGTGCGGTGGTATAAGTATTGCACATCAATTTTAAAGGTTGATATCTTTTTTTTAAATGAGTGCTGCACTGTGGATCATAAATATGCTGAAGGTTCCAGTAGACCTTAATGATTGTGAGAAGGCTTCATGCCACGTTCGGCGAGATATGCACATTGGCCGATAAGCAGGGCAATATTAAACAGATGTATAATATATATAAAGTCTTCTATCCTATATGAAGAGGACAGAAAGTTCCAGTCTTATATACCCAAGTTCTGGCTTTGGGAGAAAGTGAGTTTTCACAAATATGGATTGAATGGACCTATACTATGGGTATAACATAAATTGAATCTCTTTATGTCTGAAAATTGCTTAGAGTTGTCTTTGTCTCAGAGTAATTCATTAAGGTCTTTTTGCCTTAATACAATGTAATATGGATTTGGATTAATTTGAGTGGTTTAAGAACTTTCTTAGTCAATGCGCTGTAATAGCTCAGTCGTGCCGCAGTTACAAATTCACACTTTACATTCCTTATTGTAGAAAATACAAAAAACGTATAAAGAAATGTGATTTTGGTTTAACACAAACATAGATTTTTGTATCAATTTAAGCCCATTCGCAAGTTCAGCAACAGCTTATCAACTCTTAAAGTTCATTATGTTAGTGGAGTGGAGTAATCAACGAGTCACATTGCTGGATGTCATCAAGTCTGTCCTTGGGCACATTCCAAGTCCTCTCCAATGCGGCTAGTGGCCAGATCCCAAAGTACCTGGATAAGGACTTGACATTAAATCCAATGACATTAAAGACGATATGAGAACTTTACACCATGACCACCGTGACAGCTTAGCAGGAAAATATCCGAACGTCAGTGATTAGTCACTGATCATAGAGGTTTTCTGGAAACGTGTTACTTTCGTGTGCTAATAAGCTCTTGTAGGGGTGCCACTTGGCATTTCCAATCATGATTATGGCCAATCACTTGCTGGCTGCTACTTTGGGCGAGGATGTGTCATCAAACTCTTTGGATGGATCATTGCTTAGGTCTATTTACCAAAACAAAACATGTTAAATAAACAACATGCCTCCCCCTACTCCCTTTCTGAAACTGTGACCTTCAAAAATGAAAAGGAGAAATCTAGAAGCGCTGTCCGAAAATCGGAGTCATCTGTTGTATCGACAAATCAGATAACCAAGTGCCGACTGGATTTCATT
>OMKK01021111.1:1297-18337 GCA_900302305.1 Polymixia japonica
TTTTTTTTTTTTTTTTTTTTTTTTTCAATTTGCATATCATTTACTGCATCTCCCTTTGTTGACACCCCAGGGCCTGAGAGAAGATTTTGATCTTAATAGGAAGAGTAGGTTGGAATGACTGAAGATCCCATCCTCCTTATACTCAGCGGGAAAACATTAGAGCTCTGCCTAGATAGCGAGACCAGCTTCAGTTGGTTTCAGGTTCACTGGAGTCCTGGTGGTTTTAAAGAAGCCCTAGGTGGTCATCAGAGCACAAAGCTCAGTACTGTAAGGGTGAGGCCCAGACAAGCTGCGGAATATTGACTCATTAGAGAATCAGTCGCCACAGTTGACCCATATATTAGAAAAATACTATTTTTTGTGTTCTTTTTTCCTGTTATAATGCATTTCCGTAAAAGCCTAAATTGTTCAAAGTTAAAATATGTTGCAGGTGAAATTTGAGATCATAGTATAATATATATCATATATATTTTATATTTTCATTTAAACAGCCATAATACTTGGAGTTGTAAGGTCAACTTGAAATCTTTTGAATGTTATACATAACCCAAAAGTACACAACTTCTACAGTCTCTAACTACGAAAATATACATGATTCAAAATCAGTCTTTATGTAATTAAATTTAAAACATACTTACTTGAAAACCTAACATTTTGATGTAGTCCTGGTCACTTTTACTGTCAGTAAATCTTTCAGGGTAAAACTCATCGAGAGTATCTGTGCTTCCATGAACCTGTGGGCACATTGATTTCCAAACCTCTGCCAGAAAGAAGTTAAAACGTTTCCACTGTCAAACTAGCTGACAGTAATTTAAACAAGAATAAATTCTTATTAGTGTATAGATCTAGCCAGTATTGTTTAATTTTAACACTGCACAAAGAGGAAGTCCGTTCAAAATTGCAGAATTGCAAGAATGATATCCCAGACCATTAATGGCAATATAATGTGGCGTTGCGATTAAGTTCAAAAGCGTTTCACCTCGGTTGTAGCAGTAGATCCAGCAGTAATTAGAATACTCGTTGTGCATTACTCCCTTGCTGGGGATGGTGTGTTTCCTCTGAAGAGCAGTCTGAAATAGGTCACCCCAGCACCCTGTAGTGCGTCTTAAAAGTACACTGAATCAATTAAGTGTGATCATGCTCCCTTGATTATTTTGGCCCTGTTTTACCATGGAGAGGAATTTCAAATAAGCTCACTAGTTTGAATAACAAGGTTGGACTGTGGTGACATATGGTGCCAGAGTGGGTGTTTCTCTCTCTGTTTTTCTCTGCCAAATTAACTCCCTGGCTGATTGCCTGCTTTAGCATATGAGAGGTGAGCGGAGGTGTATGTGTAATTACCTTGGTTAGCTGATTATGTGTTGTAATGGCAAATGTTATGAAATACTGTCATCTCTCTCTCTCAAAAAAAAAAATGTTCTGACCTAATGAACCGAATCGTCTGTGTTAGCTTGCCAGTTGAACTGCCGTCTACCTCACAGGTCTCTGGGCAGGATACCGAGACGCGGAGACTGTCATGTCAACATTTGAAGCCTGCCACCTGTGTTTTTCTTTAATACTGCTTCGTAAATCCAGCTCCCTCTTGTTTTTCCTCATTAAATCTGACTGCATCTGGTGTGAGAGAGGACTCCTTTAATGTGGTGAACGTTACTGCTGGTGTTATTCTTGCCATTTTTGCTGTTTGCTCCAAACACCACGCTTTCATTAAAGCTACATGCATGGCAGCCCGGAACGTTCTTCTCCAAAGTTCCAAACCACCTTCATGATATCGCTCTAGCTGCAGCCTCAACAAATGATGAAAAGCTTTTATTTTCTACAGAAGCATACTTACCTTTTCACCTAATAGTGATGTCTCACTTCAAAGAGAGAACACGATTAGGCTGACATTGTCCTGTTTCTTTATCCTTTGAGTTCAAAGGGAGAGTTTGAATACCAATGTTTCATGAGCAGTCTTTTCAGATACACTGTTTTAATGCAGTTTATGTGCTCTCGATATACAGATGTTTAGTGTCCTGTTTTTCACCACGCTAGACTCCGTCAGACATTTATGATCGCGCGTCATATTTATTCCTTAAGTAACAGACTAACGACGTGTCTTAATTTGTAATACTTTGCGTCCGCTCAAACTTCGACGCGCGCGCGGACGCGGACGGCACGGGGACAAACGGGCGCTTTTCGGCATCTACAACCTCAGCATTGTGATGCTCTTAGCCGGCTAAAGATTGAGAAACCGACATGCGCGCACGTCAAACAGATGTCAGATGCGTCGAGGGCTCTGAGCGAAAGAACATTCCCTAAAGACTGCATTAATAGAGAAACTGGTTGAGCAGGATGGAGAGAGACAGAGAGAGAGAGAGAGTAAGAGGCAGAGAGGAAGAAGGAGATAAAAGACTCTGTTGAGTACATACATCAAAGGACCGTTAATGACAAGGGATGCCATTAGGGTTACGGTGGCTTTTGTTTCAGCTTCCTCACACCTGCAATTTGTCGAGGGGCATTCTATGCACTGTTGAGTCGTTCGCATATGCATGAATATAAAAAATGCACGCATGAGGGGATAGAGTTTCCTCCCTCTAATGTTGGTGGTGACCGAACGCTCAGAACCACACAGCCCCCTTCGCAATTGTCAAGGAAGCACGAAAGCGTCCATTTGCTTACCCGCTTTTAAGAGGGACGAGGCCAGCCGAGGCTTTTATAGAACAATAGAAACTGTACGGAGAAGCTGTTATCCCGTATGCCATGAAATTTGTTTATTTAAAACTTTTTTTCAGTGCCTCCGGTGTTGGAATGGGATTTGACAAATCAGAGCGTGAAATTGTGATTAGCCTCTCTCAGTTTGTTAGACTGAGGGGGCACCAGCAGACTTGGCATGGCCAAAGGTGTAACCTGTTTTGCTTTGCCTCGGCACTGCTTCCCCAGATGGTGGGACCAGCTGCCATTGAATAAACGCTGGACGGGTAACAGTGTGAGAATTAACCACGGCCTTGTTTCAGTTTGGGATGCATAACGGAAAGCTTGTCTTTTTGGCCGCTGCCACGAGGTACGGGGAGATATCACCTGGTGTTTTTAACAAAATCACCTTTTAATTGAGGTCAAAGTACAATGGCGGCATGACTTGTTTTGAAACTTGCTAGGTAGATCCTGAATTTCACTTATTTATGGAAAATAAGTAGTTTCCGTAATATTGAGTGTTGCGTGTTTGTGTGTGTGTGTGTGTGTGTGTGTGTGGAGGGGGATATTATAGAGTATTAGGATAGATATTTCTCTTTACATATCCCTTGAGATACACATCAGCGGATCAGAGAGCACAGATTGTGGGAACACTTGGACAAGGGATGGACGCTGGATGTTACCAGGATAAAATGCGTCACCGCTTCGGGTTCCCCTGCCGCCCCATAAGTAGCCACTGTGAAAAATTATTCAAGTAGAGAATTTTGAATAGCGAGTACTGCATAAGGTTAAAACTAGTGGGTCCTTTCCTATTTTCTTTGACCCTTACGATATGAAGCTTTTCAGAAAGGTACGTGGATACTTCACACAGACTGAACAGCCCTTGACGTCTCCAGTATGATTATCGGATATGATATGAACTTCTTTTATCATTTTTTTCCTTGGAGAGCACTGCAGGCTGTACTCCACATTATTGTGAAGGGGAGAATTTCCCTTTTAAAGGATGGATTAACACACCCAGGGTGGGCTCAGAGAAGGTAAAATGACCTGTCCCGCCTTACGTGACCCCAGGCCAGACTGCACATTGCCAAGGCTTTGCTCTTTGCTCTTGAATATGCAGAGATCCCCTGCTTCATAGGCTAGAAGAAAACGAAAGGAAAAAAAAAAAAAAAAGAGTTGTATCGCATTGCAGGGAAAATTAGTGAGACCAAAGTTGGAGTTTCTCTGTGTCGGGGGCTGCGAACAATGGCAGCTTTCTGTCAGAGAGCAACTTCAAAGGTCTGCTGAGTGACTGCTCTGAGTTATACTTTGTTGTAGATCACTGAGGAAATTCACAGATGTTTTCTCATACGAGACACCATTATAGCGGCTCAAGTACCCAGTAGCCTCAAGCAACTCTGCATCTCTCTCACTCTCTCTCTATCTCTCTCTCTCTCTCTCTCTGTCTCTCTCTCTCTCACACACGCACACTCACTCGCAAGCTCGCACATGCACAACCCCCTCTCAGTCTCTGATATCTCTTGTATGAGACAGATGTGGAACCTGTTTTCTCTCCAACTGTCCAGAGAATATGGAAAGTTAAAAGGGGCTCATGTTGTAGCATTGCCCCCCAACTCTGTCAAATCTACAGTTCTCACTGTCAATTCTCTCAAAGTTTCCAAGACTATACGCAGCTCCACTTTCGCACATCCATTTTGGGTGAATGGTTGCTAGTGAGTTATAAATAAATCGAAATTAAATTAGGTGAATGAAATTGAGTGATGATTGAAAAAAGTATTTTCAGTGTGGTGCATTATGGGTATTGTCAATATTTTCTTTGTTTTTTTCTTCTACAGATTGCCTTCTTCAAGTCTGAACTGGACGTCACCCAAAACAAATTGCATCTTAACATCACACATTATGTGTATCATAAATTATTTATTTCTAGTAAATTGTTGTTTTATATGTGTAAAACAACTGTTTAAACATCAGAGTTTTGATTAATATATTTTATTTTTTGAGTAAAGTTATGTTCACTGTTAATTAATGGTTCTTTTCATATTTGTAATCAAAAACATTATAGAAAAATATCTTTTAGTACTATTGTGGTGGTAGTATGGTTATTTTCAAGGACAGGTTCTTTGTTTTTTGCATGCAATATAGCAATTTGTTTTCATACAAATGATCGTTTCATCTCAGTTGGAGATTTGTATGATATCTGGAGTTACTTGTGATGGACTAAAAAGAATATTGCCTCAAGTCACCTTCACAAGAATGTCACTCTCATGTTGCACTTTTGTGTATTGGCTCTGTCTGGTTTTAACTCATGAAATCTAGATTTCTGATCAAAAGAAGTACAAGAGGTCAAAGTGAAGACCACCAGATGTTGACTTTTTGTTTTGTTTTGCTTGCATTTTAACACGCAAGGAAAATATGGTTTAGTTTCAGTTTTTCTCATGAGATTTGGAACGATTTGAGTTCAAATAAAATAGTCATGTGACCTATGTCCATGTTCCTTTCATACAGCCACCATTTTAGTTTTGGGACCCATTTGCATTACACGACTCATGGTATCTTTCTATGAAATACTCTGCTAATCTCTAAATGTAGCTTCATGCATTTCTGTTCTTTTTAATAGTGTTGCAGCTGTATGATGGACTCTGCCCTATCACACTCTGAGAAAGTATTAAGCACATGGGTGGTGGACTGATTTAATGCTCAGGCCCTTGGGTAGTATACCAGCAGAAAACTTTTCCAGTGGGGCTCCTCTAAGTCCATTTTTCCCATAGAAACTCCATTGGAGAGGTTTCCATCATCTATACCAATGCTACGGTGGCCGTGTAAAACTTTAGGCATGGTGGTAGGAGGGCAAAGATTTGGGCCACGAAAATGTCCTCAGGGCCTGGACATTGTATTCGGAACATGGTCATCCATTTATTCCAAACTAAAGTAGTATGTAGTCAAATCCATCCCACAGCTAAAGTCCTTTTGAGATGATGCATTGACAAGGGGCTACATTTAGGGTTAAAGAGAATATCTTAAAGGAAGAAATCAATGGTTTGGTAATGTTGATAATATGGCTCTAATCAGTGGTGTTGTGTCAAAAAACAAAACCTGCAGCTGCTCCACTAACAATTGAGTTGGACTGATTGTACGATCACATGTTTCTAGGTGCATTTGAATTCAACTTTGTTTCATTGTAGCGTTAAAAGTTAGAAAACAGTCTATGCCCGTGTTCTTATAATATTACCCTGGGTGTTGTCATTAAGTCAACTGTCAGTCTCCCACCCATTGTCAGTAGGGCATCTGGATTTGTTCTCGAGTCTAGAATTTCCTGTTTATACCTTTGGATGAACTTGTTCATGTTCACAAATCACTTTTCAGGATCATAGGAATATGATGTCAGTTACGGTTTAGACTGGATTCCCCCTTTAATTTGCCATTAGTTGTATCACTTTACTTATGGGAACTGATTGCAGCATCTGCCATTTGTCTTTGTCTTACATTTAAATATACAGTACAAGCAAAAATACACAATCAGTAACTGATAGTGCTTTTACCTCTGAACTATGAGAAATACAAACTTTTTGAGTAGACAGCAAAAATGACAAATTTTACTCCTCTTAACCACTACATTCATCATTGACTAGATATATTGAATAATATATGAGCTTCCCAAAACTTAAGCTAACAACTGGTTGACTGACCTTATAGCAGAATGTAATTATATGATTTCATCTCTTTTCATCTGTTCTCACCTTTGCATCCTTTTGTACCAAATGCACAAAGTGAATACATGTACGTGAATAAAGTGAAATTCACAGTAAATCTCTGGTTCAAATGATTCTTGATTATGACAAATCTCCATACACTCAAAGTTTGCAACTCTATATCAACAGTGACATCAACTACAGGTAGTAAGTAGATTGTTTTGTCAAATATCATCATTTTGAAACTATTAGAAGAAATAATATACAATTCCTCAAATATGCTATAAATATGCAAGAAATGTACGCCGCAGTTGAGGACGAACTATTTGATGTGGTCTTGCTCCAGATTCAAATCGGTGACTTCTGTGTTTGTCCCTACCCTTATCTATACCTTTACACCTTGTTCATTATTACCTATATACTGTGGACTATAGCTTCAATCATTAGCCACCGCTGTCATTAATTAATTTAAACAATGTTAATCTACGATGGGTTTATATCAGAGACCAGTGTGGCTACACCAGTCCTGTTAGCCAAGTGTTTTGTAGTTTAAGATGGCTCCAGTACAGCTCAGCAGGACTCCCCCTTTCCCTCATGACTGTGCGGAGAGCCGTGGGAGAGGACTGGGAACATTAATCCCTTCAAAGGAACAGATCTAATTCAAAATCTGCCGCTCAGAACTAGTTGAGAGGACAGTGATTGTTTCTGCAGGGAAGCCAGATAAAGATCACAGCATTGATATAGAAAACTACGACTTCCTATGCTGCAGCTAAAGTTGACTGCCCTGCCACAAAAGTTTTGAAATTTATTGCTGAAAACTATGAACTACTTTGCTGTCATTAAAACTTTGTGTTTTCAAAAGAAAAGCACAAAATGCAGTAACTGATCTTGTCAGTTTAGTTGCTGTGTGTTATTTTGCGAGAACACCCCTGTCTTGAATGGTGCTGTGCATAGGAACCTTTAACATGTGCTTATCCGTTTTTTTTCTGCTTGCAGATGGGAACTCCTTCTTCCCAGACCTATTGAACTGACAAGTTTTTAAGGAAACACAATTGAGACATCAACCATTGTAAGTGCTACTTGTGACACCTGAATCAATGGAGGGCTATTCCGATTTCTCTTGCATGTCATGTTAAGTAACATGTTAGACAAATTAAGATTAAGATTAGATACTGACAGTTATCTGGAAGTTATTCGCTATATCTGGGATTTATTTACCTAAAACTATGTATTCTTGTTGAAGAGAGAGTATCAATCTATGCATGACTCTGATTTTATAAAACGGCTGAGTAAAAAAAAAAATTCAAATCATTAAGCAATGCCATAATTAAGTGTTAAAAGCAGTGTTGCAGTTCAAACACACAACAAAGAAATTTAATTCAAATTAGAAACGTAAGAGGAACGGCAATTCTTCCGAGATGAAAACTTTAGTGTTGAATCACTTGATTTGGTCTCTTTCCTCTATCAAACAGCTCGGCAGTGTGCTTGCAGATCTCCAGAGATAACAATGTCACATTGTCACATAGGGTTCTGCTACAAATCCTTAATTACAAAAAGAGGATCAGATGACTACAGCATCCAATACCGGGGTCTCCAGGCGGCATGGGGGTCTTTGATCAAGAAAATCCAATTATTTGTGTATATACATTTCCCACATAGTGATTACTTCATTAATTGTCCCGCCTTTATCTCCTCCCTTCCCATCCCCCCTAATAATCAGCTCTTTTATCCAGACCAACAAACACACCATAGGAGCTTTGTGGATTCAAAGGATTTGCTTTCCCCTCTCAAAGAGCCGCTATTCTTTGATGATTGGGCAGCGGCAAACTTCAAAGTAATAAATCTTATTTCTGACTGGCTGGCGGCCCACCAAAGTCCTTATCAAATTCTAAGAAGTGATCCCTCACTCTTCAGATAGTCCAAGGATATCTCGAGGAGAGGAAGCACCGAGAGTGAAGACTTGCCCGACAAGATATTTTACTACGAATATACATATTTATCTCAATTAGTTTTTTTAAATTTTGATTTGTTTTTTATCGAGAGGGAGGAGGACGTTTACCATGGCAGCAGTGGCCGTACTGCGGAATGAAACACTCCAGGCTTTTCTTCAGGTTTGTTCCAAAGTTTTTTTTGTTTACTTTGATGACTTTTTTTTAAACTGGTTAACGTTTGAGGCGTGGGATTCTTCCAGAAAGTCCACTTTTGCGTACATTTTTATAAAGGTTACAGCACTATTACTTACATAGCCTAGTCCAAAGTCTTCATATCGCTAGAATTTATCCACTAACAGTGATTGTTTGCATGTTTTTCCACTACGGTTGCAGTCTAACATACAGCTCTATAACACTGTCTATGCTCCAATTCAGGCTATTCTAGGTTTTAGATGATTTGCTACAGAAAGGGTTGAAACTCAATCTGAGACAATCTTTAATAACGCCGTGCGGCACGAACAGTAAAACGAGCTTTCGTCGGTTTCAACTTGGTAACACGAGAGAGAGCAATGTAAAATGGTGACTATAATCGCGAAAATATGCTTGTTTCGCTCATTCAGGATCGCACCCCAAACTCTTCACCGGAGAACTGCAAGCACTCTCCTCTGGCTCTGCTGGCTGCCACTTGTAACAGGATCGGGCATCACCACGGATCAAACCCCGCCGATTTTCTTCAGGTCCCTTATGACCCGACTCTAAGTTCGCCTTCGCGTTTATTTCATCCGTGGAGTAACGACGGGAATCCTCAGACCACTCTTCCCAGCAACTCTACTTTCGGACTATCCTCTAAGCCCCAGCTCTCTGCGCACATCCAAACCTCGTTCGGCTCCCACCACGAACTCCCCCTCACCCCTCCGGCGGACCCCTCGTATCCCTATGACTTCTCCCCGGTAAAGATGCTGCCGTGCTCCATGCAGTCCCTGCAGTCGACCTGCCCTCCCACGTACGTCCCCGCCGTTACTTACGCGGCCCCGACTCCGATCCCGCCTGCCATGCCAAGTTTTGTTACGGGACCCTCCGGCCTTGTGCATCAGCAGCAAAGACAGTTGTCCCCAAACCCCGGAGAGGATATTCCGTGGTGGAGCCTTCAACAGGGCAATCATGTGAGTCACCCTCCGTCACTCGGCCCCCATCGGTTCCAGCTGCAGAGAGGTTTGGTACTGGGACATACGGACTTTGCGCAATATCAGACCCAGATCGCCGCTCTGCTGCACACCAAGTCCCCCCTCGCAACTGCCCGGAGGTGCCGGAGGTGCAGGTGTCCGAACTGCCAGTCCTCGACGTCGAACGACGAGCCCGGGAAGAAAAAACAGCACATCTGTCACATACCAGGTTGCGGAAAAGTTTATGGCAAAACTTCTCACCTTAAAGCTCACCTCAGGTGGCACTCCGGAGAGCGGCCGTTTGTGTGTAACTGGCTGTTCTGTGGCAAGAGTTTCACCAGATCGGATGAACTCCAGAGACATCTGAGGACTCACACAGGGGAGAAACGCTTTGTTTGCCCGGACTGTTGTAAGAGGTTCATGAGGAGTGACCACTTGGCAAAACATGTCAAAACTCATCAGAACAAAAAAAGCAAGTGTCACGACAAGACACTTGATCATGTCAAAAGGGAAGATACAAGGAATATGTTGTAACACACTTTAGAGTCAGTCAGAAGATTAGAATTCACTAGTGCAATACAGTTCTATATTAGTTCAAGTAAGCAAAGTGAGCTACATAATTACTAGAATATTTTGTTTATTTTGTTGGTTGATTTCTTACGTACTGAAAATAGTTTCTAACATTGCTGGTCTGTGTAGCACATTTTTTGTATATATGAAGTCTCATAAGTTAATTTGGGATCATTGAAAACTCATTTAGCCCATGAGTTTGAATTCACTGTCTATATCATATCAAGGAAGACAAGTTTTCAACTTGTGTTTGATCATTGTCTTCGGTGGAAGATTTCATTCTCTTGTAAATTATATTTAATAGCTTTTGTTGAATGAAAGTGTCCGTTTTTGCTCCATATGGGGTATTTTTAGCATGCTCTTGAAAAGATATGCTATTGTTGAAATGACCCAAATACTGTGTAAGAATAAAGAATATAACATTTTCCTCATCTCAGAATAAATTCATTTATCATCCTCAGAAACACGGTTCAGGAGGCAGGCAGGTTATGCTTCTGTTAAGTAACTGGTTAGATGTTAGTTGGAATGTTGTCAGTGTGGCTCACAAGAATGTCACCCATATTTAGTATTCAGTTTTGAACTCATGAGCATAGTGCATTTTGCTCAGAAGAATCTTAAAAAAGTTTGAGAGCAGAACCAGAAGTAGATTTTGAAATTTAAATAATTTGCTTAGTAAGGTGTGAAATCAAGTGATCTGTGGACCTAACGTCTTATGTTTGCAGTTAAAAGGGGTGTAGACTAATGTAGTTGTCCCTAAGTTGCAAAAAGCGGGCATTGATGCCAAGTGAGTAGTTCACCAAAAATATAATTATATCATGGTTCTACCACCATCTTGGCTTTAGAATATTTTGAATACGATTGGTGGATTAAAACAAATATCAATATTCTATTGCTGCTTAGTCCACCATTGGATTTGTTGTTTTGTTTAAAAAAAATGGAACCTAGGCAATGCTGTCTAATCATCAGAATCAAGTTGGGATGATTTCAGTTGAATTGGACTGTATTTGGAAGCCGTTCCAGTATAAATGGTGAATTAGAACGCACATACATTCTTACATCTGAAAACATTCTTAGACAAAAATATGACTGAAACATATCTGTAGATGTCCTGTATTTCTGAAAATATTGTTTACCAACTCAGTAAAATCTGATATGAAGCGGGAGAGAGATTCCTGTCCGCTGTAGACCAGAGCGCTTCAGAGGTGGAGCACATAACTAAACCCATATTGGTGGTATCAAATCTTCAAATATGATTTACTGATAATGTAGTATGTCAGAGTGATAGACATTTTGCACACAATACTGTTTATTCTCACAGTTTAGAGATATCATTCCAGGACATTAACAGGTGGGAGTATGTTAGGAAGCTCTTGTTGCTTCCCTCAAATAAGGTATTAAAGAATACAATGAAATATTGTTTCGTAATATTCTACATGTAAATTGGATGATATCACTCATATACATTTTCTTCATTGGTGACATTCATTCTACTGACTGCAATACCAACTGTAGGACGGGCTGGGTCCAAATGCTCTAACTTGGTTTATTGTGCTAAAATAGAAACTATTTTTTCTGTCCCATGACATTGACTTATAATTTTACTTTCCACATATTGCCTTTACCTTGGAGGAATTTCTCGCTACACCTTTATGTAAAGGCGAGACCCGTCAATGCAGAAACGCTTTGCCTTTTGGCTTGAATATCGATGATTTGTGCGTGTGAAATGGAAGATGTGTGCCAAGTATAGTCTGATGAGTTACTTACTGCCTTACTGTACAACTGACAACAGTTCCCCACAGGTTTTAGCACTTATTTTACCATTTAGAACGCATTTTTATTTTCAACAACAGTCTGGGGGAATGGCTGCAAGGGCAGGGAGAGGTTGCAGAGTTAGACACACTCACCTGTACTGTCCTGTACTGTTGATCACTGATCACAGCTCACTACAGCACCTAGGGGTTAAGTGCCTTGCTCAAAGGGCAATTTACTGCTAGCTGCTGAAACGAGGGAGAGAATACTTCATGTTCACTCCCTGTGTCCAGATATTCCCACACGAACCGTGGATTTAAAGTATCAACCTTCAGGGCAAAAGCTTGGTCCTCTAACCTTAAGGGAATTGATACTCCGTAACTCATCAACACTAAGAGGAGATGATCACTTTCATCATCACTGCAAATTACTGATGTGCATGAGAATAATATAGTCTCTCATATAGTCAATGCTGCAGTGATGTCTCGTCATCTTTCACATTTGTTCTAGGCAGGTTTTAAAGCAGTGTGAGATCATACATCACAGTGTGTAGGGATAGAACAACTGCTGCTATTAATTTTAAGTTTTTAACTGTCAGGTTTCCACCTCAAGAGCGCCCCCTATTGTAATTTGTCACAGTGTTTGAACAGTGGTAGCCAAATATCCTCCACACATTTCCACACATCCTCCAAAAATTGTTACTAATTGCTGTAGAGGAATTGTAAATGGTGGTGCTTATTGGTAAGTATGGCCTCTTCAATTCTCCAACAGATTTCATGCCTATCATATACACTGTTCTGGAAAGAAAGCCAACATAATGTAAGTCCTTTTATAATACTGTAGACCAGGCTTTGGTCAAATGATGTAAATGGTGTAAATAATTAGCGTTTGTTAAAATCTCCTTGGAGTACAAGGTTGGTGGGGTTTGCTTCATGGCAGAATTGCCATGACGTTTTGATCACTAGAAATTCAATTAGGTATATTTTTCTGTCATAGACAACTTATTTGACGCGATCTGAATTATCCTGATGTGGTAAACCCCAGCCTTCTGGTGAGTCTGAAAAGTTCAAACCAACACTTTTCTTTTGGTCATTTTGATCATTATTTACAAACACCTGACTCACGACTGCTGTGTACATAGGCGTTCGCTGAACACACGACACTGGCAAGGCAGAGAGGGAGTGAGGAGATACTGTATTCTGCCTTCATGAAACACAAGATTGGGCCGACTGTCCTTAATAATATGCAGGTCCTGGGAGAATGAGACTGATAGTTGCAATCTGTAAGAATAGTACATTCATCACATAAAAAGACAGGTATGAAGTCAGGCCTATAAAACGAGACTTAACCATTTGAACTTTTTGAGTCTATATCCAAATTTCATGATCCTCTTATAAAAAATGACTTCTATGGATATGTTGAATTCATCCATAGTGGCTTCTTATAAATTGGACAAAGGTACTGATTTGCCTTCATTGTCCAAGATAAAGACACTATTCTATAAATACATAATTATATGTTATTATCTCATAACAATTATAGAGGCATAATGCCTAACTATAAATCAAAGGATTTTGTATGTTGTGGTTTAAGCTTGAAATCAGAAATTAAATCACGCCATTAATGGTATTATGGTAGATTGAGATTTCGATACGTTTTGCTGTCCAATTGAAGAGGAAATACACACCCTACCAGCTATGTTATTTCCAGGGTTATTGATGACCTCATCTCTGCATTACTGCATTTGTGGGATTTCTAAGATATAGTATAGTAGAGTACAGTATAATTGTTAGGAAGTTGATTTCAGGCTGAGGTAAATAGGAAAATACCTCACAATGAAGTTGTTTGTACAGAGTTATATGAATATGAATACACAGAGGAGATCTAGAAAGTTTATTATGCTACCTGTGGGTCAGACTAGATTGGAATTATTAAATAAAATGTTCCACAACGTTTACCGAATTGCCATTTTTAGAATCCCAGTGCAAACTGAGCTATAGTCCTGCACAAAAAAGATTTAACTGTTCAACTAATGTCAAAGGGCCCCTTTGTGGTTTGCCCTGGGGTGGTTTTATTTTGGAAGACTCTAAGACTCTTTCACCAAACATGATTTTGTGTCACTCAAACATTGGGTCTGTGGTTGTTGTTCGGAACGAAATGACATGCTGTGGCATAAATCAAATTCCTCTTCTGTTCATTCACTAAGACATTTAAGGCTGTAGTTGTACAAGGGGGATATGGCTTTTCAGGAGCCTGGTTCAAACCACATCCCCATGGCAAAGACCAAGCTTAGACTCATTCAGTTAAAGACATTCCACCTAGTAATGTAGCATATAGTCACGATGACCTCATATCCCAATCCCATGTAAAAAAATCAGTTGTAAACCACAATAGCAAATAGGAAAGAAAAAAACATTCTATTTTCAAATTGATTTTAGGTGCACATCTTTGACTTGTTTCACAAGAGTGGTCCTGCCATGAACAGACCTCTGGGACATTGTGGTCATTGTACCAAAAGCCTGATTGCCCGATAAACATTTGTTTCATAGGCAATTATTATAGATATGGGTTATTTTTCCTCCCTTAAGATATAGATGTCATGTTGATTACTCATTTATCTCTTTATGTCATCCTCTGTGTTATTGCTTCACAACTTCCTGAAGATATAAAGATTTATTTTTCATTGTTTAATAATTCCTCTGATTTTAATTTGCCTTTTTTGAGTAATTTACATTTTTATGAGAAAATTAAATGATTGTGCTTTTGCATATTTTAATTGGCTTTTAAGGAAAAAAGGGTACTGGGTATTTTAACCATGAAAAATTGCTAAATTGGATTCCAACTTTGGCTTGTTTTAGCCAGACATATAAAAGTGTTATGATAAAAGAGGAAATTTCATGCCATTTGGATGAAAAACGGAGGCTGTTAGATGAAAACTTGTGCATAGAGGTCAATAGAGTCAGTCTGATGCTGGGCTACATGTTTTAGGAGTCATTACATACATGTTTCATTTTCCTCATAGCCGACAACCTGCTCACTAAATAAATCGTTATGATATGGGGTAGCTGTGGCATAGCTTAACAATATATACTCAACCATAGAATGCCATGTAATTGTTTGAACCTCGTACCACCTATGGCAGTGGCAGGCAGTATTGTGCTATGCAGAGCCCAAAATATGTAGGCTTTCATTTCTACCCATCACTGCACCAGCTGACTTCAGTGATTTGCCCACCACTGGCCTGTGGATATGTTACTATACCCAGGGTATGGTAGGCAAATCCCATTGATGGTAGCTTAAACTTTTTTTTTTAAACAATATTTGCCCCCTTCTTAAATCCTTAGTTCTGAGCTCTGGGTTCAGAGTTGAAGTGAACATCGCCCTTCTGTCACCGGGTAACTGTTTGCTGCAGCCTGGATTATAAAGGTCCATTTGTTTATTTATTGATTTTGGATTTGACCACTGTTGCAGTGCTTCCTAAATAATCAGTGTGTTTTAATTGCATCTTCTATTTATTTTAATATGACGGTAAATTACAGAATTAATTGCATTATTAATCACTTTACTTTTAAACAGGCACAATAACTTGAAACATCATACAGTACAACTATATGGCCAAATGACCCTTCTGGAATTTACTGTACAGTTAAAGCTTAGTTTGTTCATGGGTGCTCTCAAGTCAAACACTGTGAAAAGATGAATAGTTCACAAGCAATAAGAATGACGCAGTTGACACCAGTGAGACACCATCTGACAGCCAAAGGAAATTCACTGACAGCTACTGGTTCAGAGCAAAATAAATAAATAAATAAAATAGATTAGACAATATTCTCACAAGAAGATTCTTTATGTCACTCTTTTTCATTTTCAATCCTTGCATTTTCGATCATTGGTCATTCATATACACCTTTCAGTTAATGCTAGCCTACAGATGATGGTACTAATGATGGTAACCCACACCACAGACGCACATCCAGCAAATTGTTATGACTCTGGCGTGATGGCTTGCAAACAATTCAATGGGTTCGACTCTCTCTCTCGCTCTCTCTCTCTCTCTCTCTCTCTCTCTCTCTCTCTCTCTCTTTCTCTTTCTCTCGCTTACTCTGTCTCTCTCTCTCTCGCTCTTTCTCTCTCTTTCTCTCTGTGGGGGGTTGTGTGCGGGGGTGGGCTGTATGGATTGCCTGAACAATATCTTAGTCCACGCATTGTGTCACTGTGGCTCTGACTGTGAATATCCGTGTCCCTTGGATTATGCCCCATCTTGTGGAGATTTTTATACCGCCACCTTAAAAATCGACCCCATTTCTTTTCATCTGGATTGGACATCACAGTAGCCTACATATTTTAAGATGACACTAGAATTATCACTCTTTTAATATCAGAAACACAGTCAGCAATATCTGCGTTTATGTTTGCCATTAACGAGCTTAGTTTTTTTTTAAAGTTAGACTAGATGTGGGCTGTGTTCAAATGTCGAATAGGCAGGCTATCTGACCAAATGTATTTTGTATTTGGATAAAGTATTTGTTCTGCCTGTAATGGACAGCAGCCGTTAAAGTAAAACACACATACACACACACTCAGGAGCTGTCCGGTGCTGAAAACGTGAAACGTCCAAATCTGCCGTGGTGTGCAAAGTACACCTTGTTTATATTATTGTTAAGTGAGTGTCGCTCCGTCAGATATTGACTTTATCAGATTTATGATGATCCTACCATGGGGCAGAGGGATCTCACATAGAGACACACTGAACAGGCCCGTCAGTAAAGCTCTGCTTGTGTTTTGCTGTTCAGTATTGTCCACTCATGTTCTGCACCGAGGCATTAATGTTATTATTACACATTCCTGATTAATAGGTCGGTTTATAATAGCTTCATGGAATATTTCTAGAATGGCCTATTTGTATCCTGCTCCTGTAGGAGTCATTCATGGTTCCTCACTGCCACCTTGTGGATTTCTTGTGGACCATAACGTGTCTTTATCTCGTACATTGTAACCATTTCCACGTTCTCTCTACGTATAGTGAACGTTTTTTTCCACGAAAAGTATTCTTGATATAAATGTACTTTATCCGATAGAATTACATTTAGAAAGCCAATGATATAAAAGCGTTTGGCAGTAATTGATATTCACAATGCCAATGCCGACGTGATGCCCGGGGATTGAAACAACAACAACAAAAATTGCCAAATAAATCATTTAAGAGTTATAATTCCGGAGGATCTTTTGTTGTCTTTCTGATTTGACGTGAACAAGACATCGACCTCT
>OMKK01021123.1:1993-9493 GCA_900302305.1 Polymixia japonica
TCTTTTTGTGATACTGAGACTTTTTTTTTTTTTTTTTTGCATATTCAGCCTTGCTAAGTAAATACATCATAATTCACATAAACATTAATCAACACACACCAGTGCAAGCTGATGTAAGGAAACGTCTCATTGTCTAATTAGAAATCTCGTTAGTGCTGAAAGACGTGGAACAGGCTCATGCAACCCTCTGTTGTGTGCTGAGTTCAAAGTGTTCCACCCTCATAGCAATTATTCAGAGCAAAGCTTTATGGTTGAATTAAACCACCAGATCTCAAAGATGGCCAACGTGACATAAACAAATCCTGGAAACGTATCCTAAATATAGAACTGCCATAACGTTCTCACGTGTGTGTGTGTGTGTGTGTGTGTTTTACTTTTTTTTTTAAACTTAAATAACAGACAGAAATATGTAAACATTCTCTGATGACAATCCTCTCTTTTGTTCCTGGGGCTTTGACAAGTTATGCACACACTTTCACACCAATGGCATTCGAATGAGTACCGTTCCATTCACACACACACCTTTTTCTGTGTGATTGCTGTTCTTCGTTATTACAGCGGTCTAGACGGAAAAAAAAAAAGACCGGGGCTTTTGGGAGCGCTGGTTGTAGAACGACTTGGATGTCATCAGGAGCTTAGCTCGAAGCTCAGCGGGTAAATCGCTAAGTGTTCTGTGAATGTCAATACGATGTCATATGTACACACGTCTCCATGGTAACACGGTAATGCCATGATAATGTGTAAGTGTGAAAGGGTGTCTCTAACCGTCTCTAACTGTCTCTAACCGTACTACTGAGGTAATACAATACAATTTGTACTTATCCATCATATATCTATCATATACCTTCCAGAAAAAGGAAGATCTACATTTGATCTATAAATAACTGATCCGCGTATGTAATGAGATAAACGTATAGCCGTGATATTTGTCTAAATATCTAGAATTGTCCGAGATGAAGCCATACCATTTGGGCCATGGCCTGTAGTAGTGAGGCGTTTGTTAAAACATGAAACTGAGTGATGACTTTGAACTATAGGGAGGCTAACTGTACATAGTAGGTCACTGAGGTCACAGGTCACTGCTAATGTTGTTTACATACAGTTCAAGTGTTGAATGTAGGAATGGCCAACAAAAGTTTAAGGTCTTGGGCCTCTAAGTACCTCAAAGGGCCCCTTAGGTCTATTTAATCTGTCCTGGCCAATACAAAAGTCTTGTATATTGATTGTACTAAAGAGCTTTAACCTTGATACTGTATAAATCAAACATGTATAGGACATTGTTTCTTGGCTTGTTACTCCATGAGTCCATCCTGAACTCTAAGGGCCCCTCATCGGTGGCCCCTGATTGGTTCAATAAGGAAATTTATATGTACTTTCTAGATTGAAAAAAGCCTGTTGATAGTAAGAGTATGGGTCCAAGTTGGATAAAAACAATGATACTGATAAAAATAGTTGCCAATATTTACATTTCGATCGGGACTAATGTTGAATTAAGCTTAAAGTGGCAATCTCGAAGATCTCAGAAGATATCGCCCAATGAGGTAACACAATGTTGACTGAGTCTAAAAAAAAAAAGTCCTTGCATTTGCAGTATTATCAGTATTAAGAACCAGGTGTCTGTGGCAACTTTCCCGCCATGCATTCAAATTAGCGTTAGTGACTCGTTTTCCCTTTGAAGTGAGGTCCAATTACACACCTGCAGTTACCGCTTTTCGCCACAGGTGCCGCCAAAGACAACGAAGCGGGAGATCTTCGAGATCGCCGCTTTGAATATTTGGAAACATGTTACAGATTAAAATGCCATTGTCATTTTGGACAATGTTGAGTTTAAGCTAAAGCACGACCTTCTAAAGAAGTATCTGTTGCATAACATAAAAACACTGTCGTTGCTTATAAAAAAAAAAAACATCTCCGTTTGATGCTATAGGGAAAAAGAAAATGTTGCTTGTTTATGAGGCATGTCTCCGA
The DNA here is from genome assembly GCA_900302305.1 of Polymixia japonica. Classification (NCBI taxonomy): domain Eukaryota; kingdom Metazoa; phylum Chordata; class Actinopteri; order Polymixiiformes; family Polymixiidae; genus Polymixia; species Polymixia japonica. The sequence continues at coordinate 3,962 of OMKK01021123.1, forward strand.
GAAAAAAAACGTGCCCCCGCTGTCCATCGCTGTCTGGTAGCACTGCTGTTTTTCCCTTAGCTCTTCTACAAAATGCACGGGGAAAAAAAAGGCTTTTTTATGTATGCAACACCTTGTTAAATTCCTCCAGAATCCACGTCCCTTTAAAACAGACATCGCCGTCATGTGTTGCTCAATGTTTAATTTATGGGAACAAAGCATTTTAAAGCGCAATCTGGATTAAGACCTGCTCATGTATTTAATTGTCATACTCAGACAGAATAATTGACACACTCTGGAGCCTAAGGTTATAGACCCCAACCTAATAAACACTTAAACGAATGTATATGCATGCTTATGTACGCGCACGCACACACACACACGCACACGCGCGCACGCACGCAAGCAACACACTGTGCACAGGGCCAAACCATACAAGGACACTAATACTGTCGCCCATATTACAGGTCGGCCTTGGCACGAGCTTATGTGCAGCACGGTAATGATATAGTGTTGCTACCCGCTGATCAGAAAAACTCAGTGATATAAATATCTGTCATGCACATGTAGTCTAGCAGCCGAACATATGCCTTCCCCCAGAGCGCTGAGGACTTCAAATGGATTGTGTAATGTTTAACAGGGATAAGTAGTGCTTGGGAACCCACATGTAGTCAAAATAATTGCTTATGTGGGACGCCATATCGGTCGAATTTTATTCCTAGATGTTAAAGAATGAAATCAGCGCTCATTTAACCAGGCGGGCTGACTAAAAACACATAATTACGGTCATAATTACAGCAACAGTTGTGGGGAGTATTAGCAGAGAGGAAGGAATTAATACAGACTGACACCTGGGAGATATGCAGTGATAAGCACTATCTTATACTGTTATACTGGCCATGGAGCAGGCCATCGCGGTTTTATCCAATAACCTGTTGATTGGAAGTCCACTAAGATCCCTCTAACTTCAGATTGATTTGAGAATACTACCATAATATTATTTGACAACACTACCATGCTATGAGAATACTACCATGTTATGATTTGAGAATAGAGGTCTTCCAGGAACCTTTTGTTGACCGCGTGACGGCCTTCAGTTCTGTGTTATGCTAATGTGTGTGTAGGTCAGGGCCCGCAACAACTAAGTGTCTCGGTGAACTAACCTGCGATCAGTGGTCAGACGAACCTACCATCTTAGATAGGACTGAAAAGTCACTAGCCATTACCTGTGATCCCTTCAGGAAACTCATTGGTAAAAGAAGTGTCTTTAACTGACACTTACCCATTAACATTTGTTACATCTGTTGTCCGGGTGTTGTTGCTTGCCTTGTACAGTACACCATCTCTATCGGTTGCAAGTAATGCCGAAATTGAAACTTATTGTGAGTTGCTCTGAATGAGAGTATTATCTAAATGCCTAAAATGTAAATGTTGAAATACTGAAATAAAAAAACAAATCTCTTATTAACACTCACATTCTGAGAAGGTTTATACATTTAGGCTGTGGATTTCTTTCTTAGAAACTCACAGCCGCCCCAGGAAACCACACATATGTGACACAAGCTTTCTCTGGCCTGTTTTAGTTAGGCCAGTTATCTTTAGCCCTCGTTGTTGAAATAAAAGACAACATGAACTTGACAGATCACTCTCACCCTGAATCTTCTAAACTCCATTCTCTGGCCTCTCTCAGTGTTGATTTTATCGGAACATTTTTGACCGTTCTGTGTGACGAGCTGTAGAATATTCCGATACGGAAGAAGAGAGAGTATAAACAGAAGTGTGGGTATCGTGGAATGACTCAGAAGTTATTTTCGGCCTGTGAATGGGATTGATAGGAATCACAGTGGTGGTAATAGTGTGTGGAATGTGATTGGTTACGCTGGCACTTCAAAGACAAGTGGAACATTGGAACAACACGTACTATGTTCTGTTGGTGGACTTATTTCTTGGTGGACTTAGTTGTTATTTCAGTTCACTTTAAATACACCGTTTTGAGTATTTTGGCAGTATTTAAGGAAATGATTCATTTAAAAAAAAATGTTCCTTCTGCTGACTTGTCTCACATGCAGTCTCAAGTGTTTTTATTAGTTTATCCTTGAACTCCAAAGATTCATGGCAGGTGGTTTGCAGTCAGAGATCTCCATTCAGAGTAACGGTTTTGAATGTAGCTAAAATTAAACTGAAAAGGAATTTTCTGAAGGATGAATGATGGTTGTACCAAATGTTCGGTCTGTAAGCTAGCAAGGACGCTCGAAGCACAACTTCTGGTGCTGTCCGTCGGTTTTATTTGTCCCTCTTGCAGTGCAGTCCGACAGATATGAGTCTCCCCAGTTTAGTCGACAGGTTCCTCTCTCTCACTTACCGAGACAGATAGATAAACAGTATGGCGAGCAGTTAATCGGGTGCAGTTGCACCATGTTGACCAGCTGGTCTGCTCCTGGCTCTCTCTGCCTCCTCACCCACGCTCAGTTTCAGTTTGCAGCAAGTGATATGATGAATATTTTATGTGTTTTCTGTACAGAAAGAAGGTGAAGCAATAACAATAGGTTTGTTGTGGCTGGGTTGGCTGATATTTCACGTTAATGAGAGTTCTGAAGAGTGTTCCCTTTTTGATTTATTCATGTTTACAACTCAACTGTGGAGTAACTGACCTTATCTAATGGTCTTTTTTAAATTATTTTTATTAAATTACAGAATTACAGTAATCTGAATACAAAGAGATGGCCAAAGTTTCCGTTATACTCACTACAATAAACAGTTATCAGATTGCAGATACTTAAACACTTAAAAAAAAAAAAAGTAAATCATTTTTGTACTAATCAAAAACAGTTGGAAGGGGAAGAGAGTTCTTTTATTGCGAGATATTGGACACAATAATAAGAGATGATAACACAATTGACATTTTAAACGTAGGAAATGAATGAATTACAAATCTATAGGATCTTGGAAGCAAAAAAAAAAAACCTCTAAAAGTAACTGACAGTAATTAGACAGTGGTGGGGGATTTGTGCAATCTGATGGATTATGTTAGTGATTACAGTTTTACGGTAATGGTTTCACCCTCTGCTCCTTCACTTCCTTTTGAACTTGGTGGCGTTGAAAACTCAAATAAGTCACAGCGGCACCACATCAGTACCACATCAGTCCTACTGAGAATAAAGGCCTTCGTGAATGATTCATTTGTCCTGAAGGTTTGTGAAGGATAAACGGAGGAGCGCGCACGCGCACACACACGCACGCACGTGCTCGAACATGTGCACACGCAGACATGCACTCCAATAAGTCAATGCAACAGTCATCGTTTGATAATGGAAGTTCCAGGCCCAAGTAAGGGCTTCCATCTGTGGAGACCAGAGAAAATATTATGATTAATTAATAGCAAGATTGATCGTGCCAAAGGATCCCCAAGAGGTGGGCTCTTACATCCAGAGAAGAGACCCCCTCGTCATTTTTCCAAGAAAACACCATAAACAGTTGCAAGATAAATGTAAGGACAAAAGAACAAAAACAGCCGTGACTCAGGTAATTGTCGTGGCGCGCTGGTGAATTTAGACCGAGTAATATCTTTCATGTTCCGTTACACAACCGTCACAGATGAGTGTTTGAACTGACATGGACGTCAGTTGGTGGATGGTTAGCGGGCACGGACGGCGCACAGACAGAGGAAACGGAGGTAAATATCTGTCTCCGTTCTTCTGGAGTAGGTTTTTACACGTATGACTTTGACACGGTACGTTTTTATGTTGTTGTTGTTTTTTTTTAAATGTCTGGAGCGTCGTTACACACAAAGTCTCACGAGAGTTGCTTGTAATGTGGACAGTGAGTGACACCAGGCCCCGCGGTGCAGGAAGCTGAAATCATGTTCCCAGCTGGCTTGGCACCAACCATGTTTCACTAGGCACAAGGGAAAAGTGGCCACAGCTAGGAACACGTTTTTGCGTGTGTGTGTGTGTGTGTGTGCATTTTTAAGGACTTCACCTTTTGATCGTTCTCAATCATTGTTTGTGACAATCTCTGCTGTCCTGTGGAATTTGATTTATTTTACAGCGTGGCCGAACGCCGAGCCGTCTGTAACAGAAGCACAAAAGCAGACCAATCCCAGCTCACGCCGCTGCGTGCGTGATGTCAAACTTAAAAGCGAAACTTAACATTGGTGTAACTCAGAGAAGACACACACCTGGAACGGCACTGAAGCTAACGATTTGTTCACAAACTGCTCACTTGCTATTGCTAGCTTAAGATCAGGCAGGGAGGCCACACTGTTATTAGACTCTAGACTCTAGTTTAATGATCTAAGCGTGTTTATAATGTTTATAATTATAATGGTGGATTTGCCATTATAATTATATTAGAATTTTATTATGACTAACCATCGTGACATGTATTTTTTTTTAAATATCGTGTGTTGTGCACCCACCTATGTAGGTGCATATTACTATCATAATAATGCGCCCTTAGAATAGAATTAGAATTAGTTGGTCAATCGCGCAACCGCATTCCGCTGCGTCAAGATAGCAATGCCCCAACAATGCGCCTGACCACACCTCATTTTAAGACCAACACGCCCACGGGCGCTCAGCTGGGCGCAAGTACATTTGCTATTGAAACAACGTGGGCGCTGTACGGGGAAACGACAACTGCGTCGGTCTCGTAGCTAGCAAAGACGCTCGCGTCGCGATTGGCGCCGGGTGTAAGACAGAGCCCCGTGTCTTGATATCCGGACGACCTTCAGGGCCAACACCTTGAGACTCAAATTCCTTTCAGGGCCTCTTTTAAATGTCCACGGCTTGCAAAGAAAATGGTCCAAAAATCGCGAAAAACAAGCCTATTTTGAGTAAAGAGGAACATAGTCTTTAATGACAGCTCTGAAGAAATGGTGGATTAAACACAGAGAGGGTTTCCTGGAGAGCAGAAGTGAGTCATAGTATCGTCTCATGCAAAATGGAGCAGTGTAATAAGGGGACTGTTTCACACGCCATGCAATGGGCAACTTACACGCCTTAAATCAGTTCCCCAGGCCAACAACAAATATTTCATGAGATGTTTTTCTCCTTCCCTTGCAACCTAAGACTGATTGTATGAAACATTTATAAAACTATTAAATTAAGGTGGCTTTAGAAGTCCTAACCTTGCTTCGGGGGCCAATGGCATCGAGCCGTCTACCTCAGACACTGGGCCACAGACTCCGATACCATTAAAAGACCGCAACGCATCATCTTGTAATGTGGATTTCGCAGAGCTCACGCTGGCATATTTTTCATCTCCGGGCTCTGGCGCTGTCAAAGCTTTATAAATGGTCAATGCCACAGACAGCTTACCCGACTGGAAGGCCACCAGATTTGCTTTAATACGACGCGTTTATCAAAGGCCACTGCGTCGCGCGGCCCGCGTTTTGTCGCGCGCGAACGGACCGAGGAGCGAGAGCGCAGCCTCTCGGACAACGCGGTGTCAGTCATCTGTGTACCTTGTGTGGAGCTTCAACCTTCCAGTAATATAACTGACAACGAAGTCTATTTTAATGCGTGTTTGTGTTCATATGATACGCATACTCCG
>OMKK01021123.1:14493-16698 GCA_900302305.1 Polymixia japonica
ATACGATTCTGTCCTAAGGACCATCTGAGAAGTTCTTGTTGATATTTATGTATAACAGAGGGGACAATGAAGCCTCAGATGCAACAGTCATCCTTGCAAATTCTCTATGACATCCTCTCTCGTTCTCAGTTTGCCCTTTTAAACCACTTTAAAGACCCCAGGAGATCTCTGGACCTCGCTTTGAGGAACTACAACCCTCGTTTTAGGTTGCGGACAGCACATCATTGGTTCCACCTGCGGTTCCACCTCGCCTACAGCTTGCTGGTATTTTCCTTAGTCCTCCGTCTGGTTTCCAGTTTGCGTGGACTCTCTCCGTGTCCTGTGCGCCGTTCCTGGGCCTGTCTTTGTCGACGTCCCGTCTCCCTCCCTCTCCGTCCCTTCAGTTTTATCTTACCTCTAGTAATAGTTATCTCGTCTCTTCTTTCACCGTGTTGTTCCGCCTTTAGTCGCTTTCCCAATCCCCTATATCTGACCGCCTCCCGCCACGGCCTTTATCCTACACTCTTTCTGTTTCGCTTCCCATCTTAACTTACTTAGATTAAATTCCTGTCTATCTTTCTCTCGTATCGCGTGGAACGCCGTCGCCCATCTTTCGGTTCCGTTCTCCCTCTCGCCGATTCATCTCTTCACCCCTCCTCCTCCTCCTCCTCCTCCTACTTTGATGCTTTTCTGGCACGTCGGATCTCGCGGCGACCCCGACGTCCCCGGGCTTCTCTGGCCAATCGTGACCTGCTGTTGGGAAAGCGGATATCCAAACAAAGCGCAAACCTATCATCTTTTACATCCCGGCTAATGGGAGTATCGGAGGGGTGTTTCCAATAACACAGGCGAAGCTCTGAGTAGCCACACGGGTTCACTGTGAGGTCACAGAGACCGCATACAGTAGGGAGGGGAGGGGATGAGAGAGAGAGAGAGAGAGAGAGAAAGCTAGAAAGAGAGACATAGAGCAAGAGAGAGAGGGAGTGAAAGGAGGGGTGGGGAGAGGGACAAATTTTGACAAGCATCGCAGCTTCAAACAGACACACACACAGAGCGCTGTCTGCCCCCAGCCCCTCCCAGGAACCTTCCTAACCTCAACTTAACGCGACGCCAGCCGGGTTCACAGACCCCCATGTCATGGACCAGACCAATCCGAGCGGCCTCCAGCGCAGTTTGACGAAGCTTAGTGAGAAGAAGACCAACAGGGATTTCTCAGGATCCCAGCGGGAACACGTCCAGATATTTTTCGTTATTAAAAAGTTCTGCGATTGGAAAGCGGGACAAGACCGGGGTAACAAGCATTATTCTCTGGTATTAGTAAGTCTAGTCCTCACCTATGCCTACTTTTGCACATTTGGCCTGTGAATTTTAAATTGAAGTCCCCAGATGGAGGTAATAAGACTAGTTGTTTCCATCCAACCCATTTTATGTGAATTACGGGTCAAATTAGAAATGCGGAATGGAAACGGCAAATTTCAATAAAATGTCCTCGATATCGCAAAAGTGTTTTCATGCACGCTTGAGGTGGAAATGTTTTTTGTCGATAAAGATGTGATGAATAGCGATGGCAACGCATTTGTCAAATAAATAATGACGCAGAAAGGAAGAACAATAACAACTTGCCCGATAGCAATAAACTCTTAAAAGACTCTTTCCATTTCTCATACCTACGTTCTATGTCCAGGTAACGTATTTAATCGTTTCAACCCAGGTGATGAAAACGCACGTTTTGGGGTTTTTTTGCGATATTTCAAAGGTTCGCTTAAAATTATCTTGACGGTTAGATGGCAACATAGCTACTGAAAGCCTTTACCGTGAGCTTTAATTGAAAGGTTGAGAACAAATTTGCTCCAAAGTTCTCTGCGTGGGTGAGAGAGCAAGCTGGAGAAAGAGAGAGAGAGAGACACAGAGAGAGAGAGACAGAGACACAGAGAGAGAGAGAGAGAGAGAGAGAAAGGCTGACACGTTACTGTGCCCTAACCATCTGGTGATGGCTCCTAAGTAATGGCTCCTAAGTCCCAGAAGATCCATGACATATTACGTCAGGCGATATCGAGTTACCCTTGTCCTTGCACGGACAGACAGATCGCTCTCGCTCTCTCTCTCTCTCTCTCTCCCTGGCACAGCGATGGAGGGTGCCTGTTTAGGTTGTTTTTTTGTTTTTTTTGAGAGTGCGTCGCCCCTATGGCTGTCCTCCTACTCATGCAGGTAGCCCCGAGGGAGAGA
>OMKK01021130.1:1307-13627 GCA_900302305.1 Polymixia japonica
TTCCTTACCTTGCAGGTCGAGGACGAGCAGCTCTCCGCGGGTGTACTCGTAGGTCCAGTGGCTGAAGGCCAGCATGGTCTCCTCCAGCAGATTGGTAGGGACGATCTCATCTCCGTTGTTGTTGTTGAACTTCCTGAACTCCCCGGTGATGCACTCCTCGATGGCGAACCACTGGCCGGCAGAGTGACAGTACAGCAGGAACACCTCGAGAAACCTACACACACAATGACAAACTTTTTTTTTTTCTGCAGTAGACATTTTCCTGAAAATGTTTTTTTAGTTACATGTGTGAGTTCACGATAGATAGTGACTTAAAAGACATTTATTTAAATGAAAATCTTCTGAGATTGCCACTTTAATACAGGCTTGACAAAGGGATAATCTTTTAGCCATTTCAAACAATGCCCTATGATGATATCACGGTATTTCCTTACATGTGTGAGTTCACATTGCTTGAGATGGCTGAAAGATGATCCCTTTGTCAAGCCTGTATTAAAGTGGCAATCTCAGAAGATTTTCATTTAAATAAATGTCTTTTAAGTCACTATCTATCGCCGAATGAGGTAACACGATGGTGATTGAGCCTATGGCCCACTGATGAAAGCCCTTGCATTTGCAGTATTATGAGTATTAAGAACCGGGTGTCTGTGGCAACTTCCCGCCATGCATTCAAATTAGTGTTAGTTTTCCCTTTGAAGTGAGGTCCAAAAACACACCTGTAATTACTGCTTTTCGCCACAGGTGCCGCCAAAGACAAAACGAAACAACTGGTAACGAAAAGAAATCTTCAAAATTGCCACTTTAAAGAGACTGAACAGGATCTTGATGAATAATTCAGTTTATTTTTGTTTTTTAAACTCTTGTTTTGGTCCTGGATGGTCAAACATCTTAACTGTTTTAAATACTGCCCAATATACACCAGATAACAGTTGTGTTACTCCAAAATGGATAAAAAGCATTTAGGAATGAAATCCTCCATGTATCATAAAATAGTTATATACAGTACTATATAGGTGAATATTTTCCCCTAACCATCACAGGCAACGCAGTTCGAAAATGTCATGGAATTTTCTTTGACGACTCCCAACTTAAAACTCAAAGCATATATGCACCCAACTGAAATGTGCATTTTCAGCCGCTTTCAAACCGACTCTCGTCACGCGCAGTTAGAAAACAACGGATTCCCAAGTGCTGCACTACCACTTGGACATGCCTGTGGGTGAGAGTACTGTGACCTAGTTTAAAAGTTGTTCTTTATGTAATACTTGCATAATAATTATGTAATACTTGCATAATAATTATGTAATAATTGTGCACATGACATGTCTTGTATGTCTGTAATGTCTTTTGTCCTTTCTGTGGACCCCAGGAAGATTAGCGGTCACCAAGGCATCAGCTAATGGGGATCCATTAAAAAAAAAAAAAAAAAAAAAAAAAAAAAAAAAAAAAAAAAAAAAAAAAAAAGGTACCTGTGGATGAAATGTAGAGAAACAGAGCCTGTAAAGACACTGGATGCAACTTGCAAAAGAATCCCCAGACGTCTGATCGTAAATGTTCTAAAATTGGGCCGATCACATCAAAGTAATGTGCACAGACACAGATGACCGTTTCTATAGAAACAACGCACTGGCATACCCCCCCCCACCCCGAGGATTTGGAGCCGTCTTTGGCTACTGCAGCGGCAGAGACAGGGCGTGAAATCCGCCATGTTTACAGTCTATGGTGCTGGCCTGTGCCGTTTCCTCATTGGCTGAAGAGAAATAGCTACGTCCCAACGTTCTAAAACTGCACTTGGCGATTTGACAAGGTAGGTCTTTTGAGACCCGCAGGCGACGGCGTCAGACGCTCTGTAACTAACCACTTCACACCGCTGCAGATTTTCTCTGCAACATTATAAAACTGTTTCGTCTCGTTGCGAATCACTGATCTGAACTTATCTTAAAAAAAAAAAAAAAAGCTCGAGCTGAATGCCACACATACCGGCAGATACACTTGCATCCTACCAGAACACCTGAGAAATGATGCTGGAATTGTAACGTGAAATACATCCTAACCGTCAATGCGCAAAAAACGGGCTTGTAATCAGTAAAAATTAAGAAAAATAAAAAAAGGCATGAAAACAGCAGAGATATAGGGGAACTTTTCTACCAAAAATCCTGACAATTCACATCTGTCGAATACAAGGGCAGCGCCTGTAAAGCAGCCTCCGCACGGGACAGCGGGGGACTTTACCTGGGAGAGTAAGGGATAGTCTTCGGCCTGATTTGGTTGAAGGCAAATGTCAGCTTCTGAGCAGCTCGCTGCTGTTGAATTTCCTGGAATGACACACAGATAAGCACTTCATTTGAATGCTATATTAATATCAGTGGTAACAGAGCACTGACAGTTTCTCTGTTCAGCCCGGATGAAAGATACTGCGTAGCGTTGTGGGGGAGGGTGAATGATTGAAGAGAAATCCAAACTCAAAACCCACCTGTTCAAACTGGCATACTCACTCTAACTGGTCACTGTGCACTACACTTGTCTTTTTCTTTTCTTTTCTTGGGTCAATGTTTGGTTTTTAATCATGATTGATGTTGTTATTTTATGCTTTTACCCTATGTAAGGTGACCTTGGGCGCCTAAAATAAAATGTATTATTATTATTAAGAGAGCAGCAAGAATGCTGATAAAATAGAGGCTTTTCAAAACATTTTCTTGGTGTTTTTGTGACTTTTGCTTTTACCTTAGACACAACCCTTGCATTTTTTAGTGGGCCTAAGTGAATGTTTATCCACAAACCATGCAGTCATATATCCCTGAAGCACCAAAGCACCAGGCACCATTAGGCTGCGTATCGACCAGCAGCCTGTCATAGCAGAACAGTCCAATAAGGAAGTGCTGTCAACCAGGAACTTAACCAACAATGCTTAAACCTGTTGAACATTCCGTTCTGAGGATTCTGGGGTACAAACATTTCCTGTTTCATCTCCTGGCGTTGCCATAGATCTAATTAACAAAGAACACGTGGTAGAACCTGATGACATGACATACCCCCAACTTACTTTAACATCTAAAGTAGGTTTCTACACAGGCTAAACCCTAGTTTGACAGGACAGAGGATAGTTAAAAACACAAGTCATACAGCAGGTGTGTGTGTGTGTGTGTGTGTGTGTTCCATACCCTGAGACAAAGGTGCAGCACAGTGTCCTCCTTGTAGATGGTCTGCCAGTTCTGGACCACCTCGGGGAGGAAGGATTTGACTATGTACAGGTGTCCTGGTTTGAGGATGTCGTACTCTGACCAGGTACAGAGCACTTTGAGGGCTCTCCTCAGCCCCCCGCCCATCTCCTCCTTGCTGAGGAACTCAATTTTGGCACAGAGGCCCCGTTGGGCCCAGGAAGACATGCTGTTGTTGATGGTGTTCGGGGAGCTCTCCTCCAGACGGTACACAGTCACCGGTTCTCCTGAGAGGACACGTGACAGCAGCAGGTGTGGGTTTGATCCGTTGATAAGAGTTTATGCAAGTCATACTACTGATGTAACCACAGAGGTAAATGTTCCAGATGCCTCTGGAACAACATGAATCCCTGCTGGCCTAAGATCAAACCCTGCCTGAGCCTACTAACTGACTGAGGCACTGAACTATTGGTGCCATGTTGCTGGCCTTGAACTTGAACTATAAAATGTTGGTTTTAAATATGTAATTCAGCAATATAATTGCGAATAATATAGAGACATCTAACATTCTAAAGATTAGCTGGCATTAAATCAAAAGTATTTACACCTAAGGCATTCTACCCGATGCTCTTTCAACAGAAGTGTATCACATAGATTAGTGGCAGCCATGTTAAGTGCCACAAACACCCTCCAAAATCCACTACTAGTTCTACTTTGTTCCAACTAAGATTTTTTTTTTTTTTTCATACATAGATTTTACGCCTACAGTTGCGGATTTGAAAAAGCATTTTAAGATAGCAACACGATGATTAAACTGCTACCAGCTTGTTGCTACGGTTGGTCATAGTAAGTTGAATAGATAGATTAGTGCATTCATTTAGAATGGTGATCAAACACTTGCGTCAGATGTCTGGTTATATCATACATTACACGAACATGACAAATACCCTCCAGCCAATCAGAATCGAGTATTCACCCAGGCTGTGGTATGAGCTTCATTAAAGGGTGTTTTTGTCACCTCTTTTTGTCATTGTTAAAGGTTTTTGTTTCTTTGTCAAGATTCAGTACAAGTTTGCATTGAACATTAATTAATAACAGTTCTTGTCACCCTCTAATCACTGGCTGTAGCGTGAGTGCTGGAAAGCTGATTATCTGCTTCCTACTTCCTCATTCGTTAGCCTACACAGAGTAAACTGAATTTATGACCAGTCAGAATGGTGAATTGGTTCTGTGGCAGTTTCACTTGGCTTGACTCATCAGCGGCCAATAACAATTCAAGACGGACCAAGAAATACGATAAGATAGAACTTGTCGAACTGATCCCCTTGGGAAAATGAAGTTAAATTACAATATGACATTACTCTGATGAATCAAGTCTCTAACTGATACTAGTCAAATCTTAACAAAATCCAGTCCAATAAAATCCAAGATCTTACCTCTAGGGGGCACAGGGGTGAAGGGGATACTCTGGGACAGCCTCATCAAGTTATTACGTTCCACAGCTATGAGGAAACACACACACACACACGTAAACAAAGGAAACGACAATCCTGACGACTGGTAGTTAGTAGTCGACCAATTATCAACTGCATGAACTAAACCTGGGGTCTGTGGTTATACACGATAAGCTGCACAGCCCTACAGTCGTGCGGTCCACACAACGATACGCGAGAATCCAAATCTCACCTGAATATTGATAGCTTTCCATGGGCTTGAAGGGGGAGCCGATGGCTGCAGAGGACAACAAAAAGGTTAGACGTTTACCTTCCCGTTATATATCTTCCACACTTATTTGATGGTGGTGGACGAACGTAATAGTCGTATGGCGTTTACCAACACACCTAACAATTTAACTGAATAGACAATGTCCAAAGTTTTATCATTTCTATTACAGCATCAACCAGTAGGTGGCTCTCGGATACCACATAAGAACAAAGCAAATTCAAAGCATAATTACATATGAATACATGGTAACGTAGCAGATCAAGTGTACAAGCTACAGAGCTGATCTATGGCTACCACAGCCTTTTATCCAAGAGATGCTGTGACACTGAAGGCCCCTGGAACCAATTCCTGCCACTTCCTGATTCTGTTTTACCGCCTGGATCTAAGTTTTGTTAAAAGGGAAACAACGGTTAAACCCATCTGGATGGAATTATATTTGTGGCTTAAAGGCCTACGTTAAGAAGAAGTCACAAATAATTTGTTGCGTTTGTTTGTTGGGTTTTTTTGTATGGCGTGTAATTGGTCACAGATGGACGCAGTGTTCGATGTTGACTTTCAGATACCTTCCTGTAAATTTCAAGTTTTGAGAACTCAATGTTTTGTTCTGCAGTAGGGTTCCTCTCCGTCTCTGACACCGCCCATGAGTTGAATATTTCTGTGCATGCATTGGCAATGGAGCACTTTGTGTCATTTTGATCTGACAAAGATCCAGCTGGGATCAAAACATTGCCAATTGAAGGGCTTTCATTTTAGTTCCCAGTGTTTAAGCTCTTCTATTCGTAGGTGAAAAAACCCCATCTATGTGCCACAAAAGTAGGTAAAGAAAACAAGTATTCCAAATATTATTTGGCTCAGGCCTGAGTCTTGGTAGCATTAGCCCATTCCATCAGTAAACATGGTGAACTATTGGGCCATTTCTAATTTTGATGGCATAAACTATCTATCTGCCTCTGTACCAGTACAGCTGTGTGGTTGGTCATTCGGCGATACTCACAGTCCTTCCTGGACCCCAGATGTGCGTGTCTTGAGGTGTAGAGACAAGCTGCAGCTGTACAGGAGGGGAGAACCATGAAGCAATCTCCTGACAGCCCATGACCACACAGACATAAAACCAAATGTGTAATAGGTGCCCTGGAGAATCATTGAATCTCCAGTTTTTGCCTTTTTATTCACTATGTGACAGCTGAGACTGTTCTCCACCAAAATTGTTATTCTTGGGTTGACTGAGGCCAAACCATTGAAAATTACAGTGCGTGTGTGAAAATTACTTCCAAACACGTTGAAAATGCATCTGGGAACTGTTTTTTATTTTTAGGAAAGCCAGGCTCCCCAATTGCATTTTTAACATGTTTGGAAGTAATTTTCACTCAGTCACACACACACACAAACAAACAATTAAAGGGGACGTATCCTATGCTTTTCAGTGTTTTGCATAAGTCCTTGTAGTCATTAAATGTTTGTGTAGTTTTTACTCAAAAACTGTGTCTCTTGCAATGAACAGGCTGTTTTGGTGGGCGTAGCCTGAGGTTCACTCATGCAAAAGAGACTCAGCCCTGATTGGCCACTTGATGGGGAGGGGCGACAAAAGATTTTGAAAAATGCTCCATCTTGACTGTGACTGGTGGGCTGGGCTGTCCATCACAGGTCTGGGAAGCACCTTTGCAACTTGTGACATTGCAAAAATCATCTGAAATCGAAAAGGCTAGCCAGACGTCATGAGCTTCCAGTTTCACATTACAGCTTCTTAATCATGTATCAACCATCTTAGAAATTAAAGGACAACTAATCTTTGATTTTTCAGGATATGTCCCCTTTAAACATCAGCTAAACCCCCCCCCCCAAACATAGTTAACTGGATAAATAATGATTGAATAAAAATGGATAATAACACCCACAGACCCAAACCCACACAGATGCACGCAGAGACACACACATACACTTTAAGACAGGGAAGTTCAAAGGTGAGGGAGGTAGTGGTGGCAGTAATGCTGGTGGACTAGCGGAGCCAGACAGAGATGCAGACATGCTAAAGCATGCAGCCAGACCAGGTCAGAGACCAGAGGAACTACGGAGGAACGACTACTCCTACCATTCAGAGTATCCTCTCCGGGGGTTCGTCTGAGAGAGGGGAAAAAACAAAACAAAATAAAACACAGGTGTTAGCTAAAACAGCCAAGTAAACACAAAACATTTAATATAAGTAAATCCAGTTTATACCTCTTCCCAAGAGCCCAGGTAAAGCTTTGCGCATTTTTGTGTTTTGTATTTGCATTGTGTGTGTGTGTGTGTGTGTGTGTCGTGGTGCTTTGTGTGGTGTGTCTGAAGGTTTGCCTGGGTGCATTAACTTCAACAGCCTGACAAAACACCTTAGATACAGATCAGTCTAGTTCCCCTTTTTCTCCGTCAGTTCTGATAAAGATTGGTGTTGTGCATTTGCATTCTGTGTGTGTGTGTGTGTGTGTATATATGTGTGCTCAAACGCCTGTGGTCGGTTAGTAATAGTATACTTACAAGCTGCTGGCTTGGGCTGACTTGACCTGAACTCTCTCCTGGTGGAGAAAATGGAAAGATCTCAGAAGATGACAGGAACGGGAGAGGCAGACAGTAAAAGCCTGCGCATCTATCGGGTGTGTCAACTCGCTCTCACACACACACACACACACACTTACCAGTACTGCAGCCCTGGGGTCCTCATGGGTGAGGATGTCCTCAGCAGACACCCTGCTCCTCTCCTTCTTAGACAGAGCTACAGAGACACAAGGAGAATCTAACCGATTTTAAAGTGAGCAGATGCGGCCACTATCTTTAGGAATGCACAGCTGGCCTGCACCGCATTATAGAAAGACGTCTAATAATCCCCCCCCCCACTGCTGGTTTTTAGGACTGAACAACAGATGGTATCACTTGTTAAGGAGGACGGTGTTTTCAGTGTGTGAGCTTACTGGAGCCAGGGTGGAGGAGCGCCGGGCTCCTGTCAAACTCTGTGAAGCCGGCGTACGAGTTGACGGTCCTGATATTACCGTGAACTTCGGGATGACCCTGCGGTCATGGAAGGAAAGACGGGCAGAGAGAGATGGACCGAGACAGACAGACAGACAGGCAGAGAGAGATGGACAGAGACAGACAGGCAGAGAGAGATGGACAGAGACAGATAGACAGGCAGAGAGAGAAAGCGGAGGTGAAACACAGTGCCGAGTGTTTATGTCGAGCAACAGGAAATAAATGGCAGCACGTGGGCGAACAACCACAATTTCAACGGTAGAGGAACTAGACTAGTGCCTTTTAAACTGCCGCTACAGCGTGTAACACAAAGTGAAATTGCCGAACGCGTATCGGGTTACGGTGCATTCCCCAATAGAAAACAGTAGCACCAGACACTCAAAAATGAGGAAACGATGGCATAGCAAAAGAAGCACACCCGAGGAAAGAAATTGAACGGAATCGAGTGTGTACAGGCTACCTTCTATCTTAAAACTTCAATCAATACCCCGGGCTTTTATTTGCTTCAATCGCTGAACTCAACCGGTCTATATTTGGGACAGGCTTCTATATGGGACAGGCCTTTAATTCCTCTATAAATATAAGAGAGAGAGAGAGAGAGAGAGAGAGAGCCTGGCCAGTAAAAGAGATTCGCCGTTTATTTGGGACTCGGCTTTTAACTGAAGTTTTACGGTATGCTGGCTCCAAATAAATAAGGCATAATTTCGGTTGCTGCGTGAGCTTACCCATTTGAGTGTCTCGCACTACACATAACAAAGATCCTGGTAGTTTAAAATCGGTAAGTTTCAACTGCCGATGGACACGGGCACCCACCTGTTGTCTGCTCCGGGTAGCTGGGCTGTGTCTGCTAGCAGCGGAGATATCTTTGGGTGATGAATGCTGGAGGTCCAGACTGTCTTTATGTCCTGAATGAACCAACAATGCACCGTCAGGCGACCAGAGGCAGAGGCTGTGTCAGCATATCCAGAGGTGATTCGAGAAGAGATGCAGGACTACGGTACGGCTCTAGTCCGCACAAATTTGTTTTACGTGCAACCTCATTGTTAAAGGAGAAGTTCACTTATAAAACTAACTTCACAGTGTTGGTTACTCACCCCCATGTCAGTGGAATCCCGACTGAACAACAAATGTATTTTCTTACTACCAAATGTGGTTAAATGAGTATTTACAATAGTTTGTAGCAATCTGCTTGGTGGACCAGATGGGTGGTTGCAGCAAAGGTAATCAATTACAGATAACATACTAAATTGAGTTTCTAATATTTTCCTTTCCAGGGAAATTGTCCGATTGATACCTCAAGCAGCTTGAAACAAAGGCCTAGAATTATTTGTACATACTACTTGACTCAGATCTGCCTACCACTTCCTTTGTTAAATCTAATCAAATCGCTCAAGGTCTGTAAATCCATAATGGATTTGTACATACAGAACACATGACAACGCGGTGTACATTGTACAGCATTTGCCTGATTAGCTTGACAGACACAAGAATTTTACAATAATCACAGTTCAGTCATCTGATTGAAAAACTCATCTCTACCTGTTGAACAAATCCTTAGCCAATCATGTTTAGGGCTGCAAACTTCAACCAACCAACAAATCAATCATGCTTCAGTCACAAACTCAGAACTACCCAGCAACATATAAGAATCAACGAAGCACGATAGAGATGGGTAGAGATAAAGATAAAGGTTTAGATGAGGGAAAGACGGAGACCAGAGAAAGGAGAATGCACCAGGAAAGAGAAGGTCCACAGGGAACCTGATCTAGGGAATGTAAACACCCGAGCACCCAGCAGACGCAGCCCTGTTAAGGCTCAGACTGAAACTCAAACCTCTGGTCCCGCTTGGTTTTCTGGCTGTGTCCTTCTTGTTTATGGGGGCTTCTGACTCACTCTGCCGGCATTTGGAGGCCTTTGGCGGGGCCAGTGATCCCTGCACACTTTCTTCCCTGCTTCTTCGTCTGTGGGGTCTCCTGGGTGCCACAGCAGGGGCCAGGGTACAACCTGGCAGGGGACTGTTTTTATGGCCGTCGCCCTGATAGGCAGCCTCGGGAGCCAGTGGGACTTCAGCATCTCGACTCTGTCTACTTGGAGAGGCGCTTAGTGGTCTGCCCTCGTCATCACAGAACGGCTCATTCACACACCCCTCGCTTCCTGCCCTCTTCCTCTCTGCCCTGTCTAACCACTCTGTGCTCTTAGGCTTCCCAGTGCAAGCAGGCAAGCAGGCGGGGCGAGCGGAGCCCGAACGCTTGGAAACAACGACAACAGTAGGATACACACACACAGAGTTCTCATCCTCCTCCTTTTTCTCCTCCTCAACATCATGTTCACCCTCTCTCTTATACTTACCCACAAATGCCCCAAACTCTACAGTGCTGCAGTCTGGCTGGATTGGGTGTTGGTAAGGCCCAGCCAAGGCAAGTTCTGGGTGGCTGGAGCCACTGGGCTGGGAGGGTGTGCTGCTGACGTAGAAATGAGCCCCGGGAGAGGGCACGTTAGGCAGGCTGGAGGGGGAGTCGGAGAGTCCCGGCTCCTGTGGACGGGTCAGCTGCCTCTGGGTGAAAGAGTGGCCTCGAAGCCGAAGCTCCGGAGGGGAAACGGCCACGGCGCTGGGGGAGAAGGCACCGCCGCTGCTCGAGGAGCCAGCCTCTGCAGCGAAATGCCCCAGCCCAACAAAACCCCTCCTCTCTGGGCTCGGTGCCGGGTTCGGGTTAGGGTCCGGCCCCGGTCCTGTCCCCGGGCCTCCTCCCGCTCTCCGGCTGCCCTCCGGCCCGCCTCCTCCCCCTGCGTTAATTCCGAAAAGAGAATCCGCCATGTTGCCTCCCATCTGGGGAAAGGAGGAGCCGAAGTAGGCCCCGACGCTGCGCTTGCCCAGCACGGAGGGCTTGGAATGGGGGCCGCCATCTGTCGCCGCGGGGGCCAGGCTCGGGCCCACGTTCTTGGAGAGGCTGAGTTCCCGGGTGATCTGGTTGTGGACCTTGCTGGCCTCCGACGCCCTCTGGGCGGTGAGGGCCTTTAGGGTGTCCACGGTCAGAGCAGAGAGGTCCTGGAGGTGCCCGATCTGAGAGTCCAGTGTGTGCAATGAGCGCTTGATAAAGTTGACCTTGTTCCCAACCTCCTTCAGCTGGACACACATGGTCTCAACCCTGGGTGATATGACAGACACATGGATGACATCAGTTCTCCACAGATCAGCACACAGAGAACCTAGTAACCACCCATATTTTAAACACCATTGCAATTTTTAAAATGAAAATGTATTAGAATTAAGTAATTCACTATCGTTCCAGTATGACTTAGTTTAGTGGCTTGTCTTGACTATATCATATGTGTCTAATGGAGCTCAGTGGAGTCATGTTTACATTTTAAAAGCCTGTTTTATTGGTTCATCTTAACCTGGGACTCTACTCATTTAGTTACTCATTAAGAACTCGTTAAGAATGCTGCATGTGCCATTTCTTGCGTTGCCCGTGCCAACAGCATCCAGGCCGGTGAGCGGTCCCACCTGTCTGAGGTAAGGCGTATGCGCTCCTCGCTCCCCGAGTGGAACTGGTCGTCTTTCTCGTGGAAGTAGGTCTCCACACACTGCTCCTCGAAATCATGCAGCTTCTTCTGGTCCTCCTCCGTCAGAAACAGTTCTGAAGGAGAGGGGATCAGAGATGAGCTACACAAATATGTCCCGAAAGTGACATGGATCCACAAAAACAATAAGAGGCTATGGTTTAATTTAATAATGATTCAATAATAATACAATGTTATTCTTACCCCAAGCAATATCATTCTTGAACAGTGGCTAACCAAAGTGTTTGCTAAGCTACCAGTACAAGTGCCAGTATGAGTGGTGGTTTTGTGTTAACACATTTATAATAAAATGGTTAATTTTTATCCAGTCACAGGTGTATGTTTAGTTATCCAGCTATCTATTATCCATGTTCAACATCAGTGGAGCTGTAACTTGTTAAAACTGTTAGTTTGCTCTACAAGGAGATCACAAGAGCCATTCGAGAATAAAGGATTGAGACATTTGCAGATCAGTTCCTATTTACGCACAAGATTAACGACTAGAATATATCAATAGCAAAAACCTCATATCTTCAATTATTTAAAAAAAAGTTGTTTTTAATGGTAATTGTAAGCTAACATTGTTCCCCCATGCATAGACCATGTATTACGACCCTGGGACCAAACTGACCTACTGTTTGAAAAGAAGACTAGGTCAAAACCTAGTGTATGGCTGGACCGTGTACGGTCAATGTGTGAAATTGTGGCCAAAAGCCTTGTTGCTAGAGGGCTTTTAATTTGAAACGGATACATCAGCCACTGGGGAAACTCCAACACTCGGCCGGCCAATGGTGTAACTTCTGAGTCAGTGAGTGACGGACAGACATTCGCGTTTATAGGGCCGGCCCCGCTGTTGCGGTCCAGCCAAAAACACAT
>OMKK01021135.1:9542-19922 GCA_900302305.1 Polymixia japonica
GTCTGCACTCAGTCACCTGCTTAACTAGGAGCGTGTCTCCGCTGGGCGTAGATTAACCCAGATGCGTCTCTGCGCCGGAGATAAGAGCCATCGACCTTCAAGTTTTGGGTTCACATAAACACACTGAGGCTCAAACTAACCTGTTAATTGCAAAATACAAGCCTCATGCAAATAGTGTGTTTGTTTACTTAGTGAGGGCTATCTAGGTTCAGCTCAACAGGGAGGCTTCTGTAAGCAGATGGTCCAGTGTTCTCGTTTGCCCTTGAGAAAGGGCAACAAACCAGTGGCAACAACGCAGGGATATACAGTAGCCGAGGATTTGGTGGAAAAACCTTTTAATGCGGGCTGTCTGTGTTCATGTGTGTCTGTCTTCATACCGACGTACCCTAACGTTATCTACCTTCTGTCCCATTCTGCGTCTCTCCAGAGGACATCTTCCCCTGCAAGGCGTGCGGGATCTGGTACCGGAGTGAGAGGAACCTTCAGGCCCACCTCATGTACTACTGCAGCGGGCGGCAGAGGGAACCCGAGACGGTGGCGGAGGAGAACGACAGCGGACCCCACCAGACCCCCAGCATCTGCCCCTTCCCACAATGCAACAAGAGCTTCTCTGGAGCCAGGGCCCTGGAGATGCACCTGAGCACCTCACACAGCGGTAAGCGGAGACGCCATCCATGATGAAGATTTTGTCTTTTCGCAGAAAAAAGTCTGAAATTTTATTGTTACTAGAGATTTATGCGTAAGAGATGCCAATCATTTTCATGAGGAAACAGTCCCCGAGATGTTTTGTTCAACACGGAAATTGACACAAGTTTGAAAAAATGAGTTATTTCCGTTATTTCGGAAATATACATATCCTGCTGTCAGCCAACACAGTTGACAGTTTATCCTACGCCAAAAAAATAGAAAAAAATCCTGAGGATGGGAATAAGCTCGGCATTATTCATCTACGTTTGATCGTTTCCACAGTTAACTCTAAAGGAGAAGTGGGAGGCGAGATTCTGAGCATTTCTCCCTTTTATCTCCTTCACAGGTGTCAAAATGGAAGAGAGCCTCCCTCCTGGCACCAGCTTGAAATGCACAATCTGTAACTACACGGCAGATTCTCTTATTACATTCCAGCATCACATCATGTCTCACCTGTCACAGGCGGCCTTCAGATGCAATCACTGCCATATCAGCTTCCAGAGCCACAGGGAACTCTTACAGCATCAGGACTTACACGGGCACAGCGGCAAACTTCACAGGGAGGGCGACGGCACCGAGCATTCCCCCAGGGGGGCCGAGGAGAGCCTCCAACAGCAGCAGCAGCAAGCCCGCGCCGAGCTGGCCAACAGGAAGGATGCTCTGCTGGGAAGTCCCAAAGGGGCCCTCAACAAGGAGACTAACACAGAGGGAGAGGCCGACAAGGCAGAAAAGAAGCCCATGCTGTCCGTTCAGAAGGGAGACACCCACCCAGGCAGCAAGGCTAGTTTCTCGTACACTAGGATCAAGTCTGAGCCCTCCAGCCCCCGACTGGCCTCATCCCCTGTGCAGCATAACATGCCTACATTTCCCATGGGCCCCTTCTTGTCTCAGTTTGCATTCTCCCAGGACATTTCAGTGGTCCCACAGGCCTCTGAGATTCTGGCTAAAATGTCGGAGCTGGTTCACCGGAGGCTTCGCCATGGAGGAAACAGCTACCCCCCTGTCATCTACAGCCCTCTTATGCCCAAAGGGGCCACCTGTTTCGAATGCAATATCACCTTCAACAACCTGGACAACTATTTGGTCCACAAAAAGCACTACTGCAACAGCCGCTGGCAGCACATGGCAAAGTCCCCTGACTTCTCTAGCCTGTCAGACAAGGTCCCTGAGGCAGTGAGCCCCAACAGCGGCCACAGTTCAGTTAGCATGCTGGCCGGCTGCCACCCCACAGAGGCTGACAGCCACCTCATGCAGTCTGCTTGTCTGAACTCCAGTGTTTTGGACATGATCAATGCCGGGGCCAAAGGGCCTGATAAGGATCTACCAGGACAGGTGAAGAAGGTCTCCACCCCAACTGGTACCGAGGAGAGGCTGAACGGTAAACAGATGGAGGGGAAAAGCCCCAGCACGGGCCTGGTGGAGAGCGACAATGACCCTAACAAGACGACCTGTGAGGCCTGCAACATCACCTTCAGCCGCCACGAGACCTACATGGTCCACAAGCAGTACTACTGCGCCACCCGTCATGACCCGCCCATGAAACGCATGTCCGCCAACAAGGTGCCCTCCATGCAGCGGACTATGAGGACCCGCAAACGCAGAAAGATGTATGAGATGTGCCTCCCCGACCAGGACCACCTGAGGCCACCCATGGGCCAGCCGGGGTTCCCCCCCATGGGTAACCCTTGTACATCCCAAGAGGCTGTGGAGAGCCTAGCAGACCGCTTCCACCCCCGCTGTGACGTCTTCCCAGGCATGGTACCCAAGCACCTGGAGGCCTCCCTTACTGTCACTAAATCTATTCTGGCTCCCAAATGCAATACCCTGGAGCAGCAGGAGCTGGACGCCCCCATTGATCTCAGCAAAAAGTGCTCGCCGGTCCCCGACAAGACATGTAGCTCTCCTAAAAGACTGTTGGACTATCACGAATGTACAGTTTGCAAGATAAGTTTTAACAAAGTGGAGAACTACCTGGCGCACAAACAGAACTTTTGCCCTGTGACAGCCATCGCTGCTGCCGCTCAGCAACAACAACAACAGCAGCAGCAGCAGCAGCAGCAGCAACAACACAATGAGATTGGCAGCGTGGAGCCGCCCATGTTCCCAGACGTTAAGAGTGAAGGCAATAACAACCCTGATGACGTCTACGATAAGAGCCCAGGCAAATGTGAGAAGAATGGCAACGGGAAGATGATGGTGCAGAATGGAGGCATGTTCCCCCCTCACCTGGGGCCTGTTCCAGGGCTCAAGCCTTTTGCTGAGCCCCAGCTCATTCCATCTAAAGACGACAACAAGAATATGTTTCTGCCCCACTGCCTTTATCCCGGAGCAATAAAGAAGGTGAAAGGTGCTGAGCAAATATCGCCGTATTTCGGGATAAAGCCGACCGATTACGTGACAGGAGGGCTGGTGATGCCGGGCGAGCCCAGCGAACAGGAGCAGAGTGTTAATGGCGGAGGAGGTGGAGGGGGAGGAGGAGAAACAGGGACACCCAGAGAGCAGCCCCAGCAGCCTGCTGCTAATGGCTGCCCCCACCCTGGCAAGGAGCCCCTGCCACTGCTGCCCAAAAACAGAGGCATGGTCATCGTTAACGGGGGGCACAAGCCCGAGGAGCGTTCGGGCACAGCTCCACCGCAGCAGGAGAACCAGTCCCATAACCCCCAGCAGCCAGATGGCCACCCTGGCAATCCCTCGCCTACGTGGGGCGCCGAGAACCCGGCCGACTCCAACGAGAACGTGTCACCCACCTCCAAGTCCCCGACTGAGGAGGCGGCACCTGCAGCCAATAAAGGTGTAAACGGCTCTGCCCAGGCTCCTGGAAGCGGCAAGTACTGCCGCCTGTGTGATATCCAGTTCAACAACCTGTCAAACTTTATTACCCATAAGAAGTTTTACTGTTCATCACATGCTGCCGAGCATGTAAAATAAGTTTAGAAGAATAAGAGCCATTCTTCTTTTTTCCCCCATACCTATTCCCACTTTTGCCCTGTTTTTCTTCTGTTTTGGTACACTGTTGTGTCTGGAATAGTGCATCATGCAGTTCTAAACGCTGCTTGTGGACAATCAAGAGAAGCTTCTTCTTTCATCATTTTAAGACTTCAAAATGCAAAACCATTGGTTAAAAAAGAAAAAGAAAAGAAAAATGAATCAAGAGTAATATTGGTGCCACTTTCACATTTATTTATTTTACAATCAGTATTAATAGGAGTAGTGATCTTAATTTAAATTCAAAATGAAATTTATATCAGAGTTGTTTGTAATGTTATTGTATAGTCATTCTTGTGTAGCACACATATCGTTTACACTGTAATGTAGGCTCAATGAAACAATAGACAGAATACAAAAATGAGATGCATTTTAGACACAAAAATAGCTACTGAGGCACTTGTGTATTCTTATTTGCTGTACCAGTTTTTGTATATGCCCAAAATGTCACTTGCAGCTTGCTATTAATGACTTGTTAGCCTTAAGAAAATCACCATTTGGAGGTGATAACCAGGCACAACCCTGCATCTGACATTTTGGCATATACACATGGCTTTGCATACATATGTGGCTGTTTGTCTCTGTCTCTTTTCTTCAACTCAGATGTGGATGTTTTCATGAGGGTGGCAGAATTCTTGTATAGTACTCGTATTTCTGTTTGATGATACACTTTGGTCTCCCTTTTTGAAATTTGCTCTCAATGCAATACTTTGTAAATGAGGGAACATTACTGAAAGCAGTATTATTAAATGGGGACTGTGCATATAATTATTTGTAACCCCATAGGGAAAAAAAAAGAAATTGTACAAGAATTAAGTTTATTGCTGATGAACAAGATGGGTGGGAGGACGGTGGGGTTACTGATGTAAAATGATCATTCCAATGTCCTGATTATGGGAGAAAAATGTTTCTTAAAAAACGTTGTTGCTATGCATGTATATGGATGGAATAAAATTCCAGTTCTGTTGGAAATTTTTATTTTGATGTGGTGTCATAATTAAACTTAAATCCTCAGGATAATCCAGTGCTGTCTGGTCTTTCTTTCAACGTTTCAATTTCATAACAGTATTGTAAACCTATCAAAACAGCTTATGTATAAACCATGGGAATAAGAGCAACGCAGTTAAAAATGGATGCAAACTGATATAGAAACCATCTCATTTATTTATAGCAAGGCAAAATTAGCCTTATTGTAGACTCCCACACATTTACAATTTACAAAAATGAACTTCAACACCAACCTCCGTCATAACAGGTAAGTGTCTTAGATTTAGTTATATTAGTTATATTTAAGTAGTAAACATCCCTGGACAGAACCAAGATCCTTTAACAAATTTCTGGACCTGTATCTAAAGGCTCCAAAAGGGTGTAACCACTCAATAACATAAATTAAATATGTCTATTCCAATTTGTACAATGTTGCAAAATAGTCAGAACAGTGACTTTTGTGGCCTCTACATTAATAGCGGGTAATGTAATCGTTTTTGGCACTGACTAGCCAGGTAAAAAGACTGACATAACTTTGTTTGAGAAGAAGAATTTCGGAATATCAGACTTCAGACATTGTAACCATTTCACCACACTGAATACACCCTAGTTATCTTTCTTGAAAAAAGCTTCCAGTAAAACAGTCCTATGCAATAATATATTTGAGAATGGTTTCAAGTCAAATTTAACAAAATTAGACAATTCTTGAGGTGTGCTTTCCAGACAGACAATTTCAGTGTCCCAGGCCTAGCATAAATTTTAAGAAATGTTGGCTTTGGGTCACTCGCTCTGCTGTTTGGACTGCTGTTGGTTGACTAGCTTCCTCAGGTGCTGGCTGATGGCAGATGGCTTCTTGTAGATCATTCGCCGGTCTGCTCCTTTTATGTGAATGTGATTGGCTGATGGATATGACTCATCCAGAAACTTCTTTTGAAGCTTAACTACCATCTGTTACGGGAAAAAAATAATTTTTTAGTGCTTTTACACCACCATTATTACACTATTGTTGTTCCTTGGTGTTACTGGGTGTAGTATACAAAAGGGTCTTTGTACAAGTAATGCCTATCATGTCAAGTGTGAAGGACTAAACATTCTCACCTGGTTTAGGTGTTCTGGAATCTGCTGGTCAAAAGAATCTCCAGTGATCACACTCACTGATGTCCTACTGGTGAGGGGCTTAAACTTTGTGATATCCCTGGAAAGTGGAATCATTTAAGTAATAATTTCCTAGAATAACTATATGCTCATTTTGACTAGTCATTTGTGCAACTACATTCAATAACATGTAAATAACATAAGACTGTTCTACATTCAATAACATGTAAATAGCGTAACCGAGACGAAAGCTTTCCATTCGACATACCTCACTTGAGCTGCACTTTCATTCATGAAGTAATGCTCATCCACCGCACTGCTCTGGTGGGCGGGGTTACTGAGCAGGTATTTCTATAGGAAAACCACAAATCAGTCATAAAATCCAACAGTACAAACATATTAATAAAATAAATACTACTAAACTTTGCATTCAAGTATGTTATCCATATTCCCCAGTTCTATATTTTAGCAAACCCATGTCTCCCACTGCCAGATACAAAGAAGTGTTTCTTCCATTTCATAATGTCACACTAACTTTACAGCTCTATGGATGAATTGGAAAAGAAGGAAAGAGTTAATTATATTATAAAATATGTAGTCCATTTGGACATAAAGGCTCAAATTCTATGAAATCTATGAGGACAGTTTTCCAATTTGTTGTCAATGGAGCAGCTCCAGGTAAAACATTGGAATGACATCACCAATCTGAACCTTTGATCTCTCATTTTCAAGCTTTTGGAGTAAGTCCAGCGAGGCATAGGAAAAGATGTGGATTCTTAAATTGAGCGACAGTCCCCTTTAACTGTTTCTATCAAACACATGATGAGAAGAGATAGCTTCGGTGCCATTAACATAGCAGCAAACAATTCTGCTCCAGTTCAATTAAGCAGTGGTCACAGAACATGCCCTTGAGAAATGGACTGCATGCTCTATTGAGTCTGCTCTCTCTCTGTGTGCGTGTGTGTGTGTGCGTTGTAACCTTCACTAGTCCATCTGCAAAACCTTTCTCTTTCCTCAGAGAATTCAAGCACAATAATGTCCTCATCTCCTAGGCAACAACTGTAATGCTTCAAAAGAAAAGAAATAGGTCCATCATCACTATTGCCATCAAAACGTGGGTGGCAGCCGAGAACAAGGTGCCTTAACAAACTGCTCAGAGTTTTCCCGAAACAGTCGCTGACGCCTCAGACAGCTGGAGGCTAATGCTGAACGGATGCTAGGAATGTCACTGCGTGATGTTTCAGAATGTTGGTAAATGCAGTGTAGTGTGTTTTAACTCTTTTACCCAAACAAAAACAAATTGAAAATACAAAGAGCTGAATAAAATGCTCAACTAATGGGGGTAGTGAAATCAGCTTTCCTTCAGACTCACAGCAATCTCTCTGTCTCTCTTCTCTACTTCCATAATGCACCCTACATGAATGTTTGGTTATTATTCTGCTCAAAACAAGGCCTAAATCTAAAGAGGATGTTTGGCCATGTTTTCTGGGATATTGGTTGTTGTTCATCATTGAAATCCATTACCACTCTTCTGTCTAAGATGTTTTCACTAGCAAGTAGAAAATGACTACAGCACCTTGTGACAGACAGAGTGTCGCGTTTTAAAAGATTCACTGCAGATCTGAGTTTGGACAACTGTGAAAGAACACCATCCCAATACAAAAGCTCATTTGCAATGTACAATACGGGTTGTAGGAAGCTTGTAGTCTATATAAACAGCCTTCTACACAAACTGTATTCACAATGACCTGTCAGAATGCTGAGTTGACAATATAGCATGCATCAAAAGATATAGTACATTTGTGATGTCATGTCAACCACAGGAAGAGGTTCACTTCTCATTTATTTAAAATGACATCTGGCGTTATATCTTGGCAAATTCACATTCTCTGATGATACGAAAACAAATGGCTTTCCAGCATCCTCCACTCACATATCTATTTCTCAAGAAGAGCCATGATTATTCTCGCACTAGCACCATCCTGTGGCTGTACAGGAAAACTGGTCCGGCACACAAAATTGAAGGCCAGGACATTTGAAATATAAAAACATAAAATAAATAAATAATAATAATAATACTAATAATAATAATCCTACTGTTGCAACATTTCAGAGATTTTTTTTAACTTATGGATGTGAAGAAAACACTCTCCAAGAAAAGCATGGCTGTTAAAGTATTTGAATGCAGCCAAGGAGTTCCTACTACTTGTCTGGTAGTAGGAACTCAACATCTGTGACTTTAAAGCACTGTTCAGCACTAATTGTTTGTTATGTTTGACCCTGAAATCACCTTGAAATCACCTCTGACCCCTTTGGTTACCTTTAGTACCACACAAAAGAACATCTCTATAGCTGTTCTCCTGCACTGGGTTGATGGATCCCCATTCAATTGTTTACTCCCTTCACTTACTGGCAGTCATAGTACTTTAGTCGTTTATTTTATTTGCATTTACTGTAGCTATAACTGTAGCTGTTGTACTATGTCTTACCTCAATATGTTGTATTACTTTAGATTCCTTAGTTGCTCACCTAGTTGTTTTAACGCTGCTGGCATATGTCTAAATTCTTTGCTGCTTCAACAATCCAATTTCCCCAAGGGGACTGATTAAGTTAAATCGAATTTAAGATATTTTTGTAAAACACATTTTTCATGCTTCTTTGTAGTGTGTGTGTGTGTGTGTGTGTGTGTGTCTGTGTTAGCCTGACCTGGCGCTGCATGAGGTCCTCTGAGATGTTTTCTCCTTTGATGGTTGGCTCAATCACACCCAGGATGAGCAGCATACGACTCAACCCTGTAGCTGCTGAAAACTGCCTGGCCTGGAGCGATGGCAACAGCTTACCGTACCTTAAGACACACATATATACACACACAAGTATGTATGTTGTTTGACAGTGAGCGCACACAGCAGCAGCAGAGAAACAAAGAGTGCATGTACTAAGAAGCGCGTTCACGTGCACAGGACATTATCTACACTCTTGTCACTGGACACCGGAACAGAGTTTGCAGAGACAGTTTCTCTACTTGTTGATGAAATAAAATTGAGAGAGAGAGAGAGAGAGAGAGAGAGAGAGAGACGGATCCATTTTCTTTTTTTGGTATCGATCCTATTGATGCTATAATCGATCTTCAAAATGAGAAGTAGTATCTATGGTATCAATAATTTTGGTATCGATCCTCCCACCACTAATTGACCATACATGGTCCATATACTAGGTTATGACCTAGTCTTGTTTCTTTTATTTAAACAGCTAAAGCTAAAAATATAACCCTCAAGCACTGTTTTGAGTGAAAATCTATCACTGGCTTTCCTATTGCCTAATACATAACCAAGACACCCCCAAAATAAGACATTTGCCCATGTTCAGGATTTTCTATCTCTGTTAGATTTGGGATCACAAAAATGTATATAGAAACATGTATGGTAGAAGATTGGTCCTATTACAGCAGCGGACATAAATTAAAATACCATTAAGATTAACCTAACCAAAGTCAACCATGAATATTCTCCTTCCTCAAGTTCTTTTCAACCGAAAACCTCCAACTTTCTCTGGGAGACATTTGACTGAAGAATGAGAATTTTTTTTTTTTTTTGGCAGAAGAAAGGCACTGGGACTTTGTAACTCAGGAGGCCCAATCGGTCTCGGCTCACTGGTGCTCTGAATTGGCTGGTCTCAGCCTGTGGAGCCCAAATCAATAGTGCCACCCGCCTGCTGCCACCCTCGCTGCACGCTGCAGCCTGACCCAGCACGCGGGCAACACACTGCAGACCAGCCCCTATGCCCCAAGAACTGGTCCTCAACATCGAGATGTAGTCTTCCGCCTGATCTCAGCCTGTGGACTAGGACTAGAACTCTGGATCTATTCACTGAATCCAATCGGATTCGCCCTCTTATGACCAAGTCCTACTGCAGTGCTAATACATTATTACCTAGCCCAGTAACCCTAAAGCCATATCCATTCACCACCCACTTACACCGTACGCATAATGTCCCTAAACAGCTGTGAGGTCAAAGGATGTGCCAAGCACTAGGTCTATTTGTCTTGAGTTGTATCTGTAATTGACTTGACAAGGCAAATCTATCTTCAGTCCCAGCCTCCATTGCACAAGCCAATATTGCATGCCATTGTAAACTCAAAGAATTTGACATCAGACAGTTTTCAGCACTGCTTCACTGCCATTATGCCCTTCTTATCTAGCCTACATCGTAAACATGCACTTTTCATGTGTAAAATAACCCATTTCACCTGCCGTTGATACGACACCTTTCCAGACATCATCACTGTATGTTGAAATATCAAGCTCTGCTCTGGCAAAGCATGTCAATACTGATTGGTCAGATAAGGCAGGCAGGAACAGCCGTGCCTGGTTGTTCAGCTGCTGTACATGGCTGTTTGAAGATAAACACGTCTGCCATATTCACGTTAAAGAAATCCCCGCAGGTCAACGGCGGATGCAGGCGGAGAAAGGAAGAAACAAGTCTAGCGTTCTCATTTTCAGTCTTCCGCAGACAGAGAAAACTTTTCAAATCAGACCTCCAGAGAGTGACATTTTGACATTCTCATCTACCCTGCCACCGTTTTCCCCCCGAAGTCATTCTGGCACCACAATTTAGAACTGACTCTTC
>OMKK01021163.1:1090-14174 GCA_900302305.1 Polymixia japonica
TTATGTTTATATACAATCAACCAGGATAATAATGCTTGCTTAAGAAAGTTTGACAATTTGAAGGGAATCTTACTTTGCTCAAAATTACATTTTAGGAGGAAGTCAATACCACCCACGTTTTCAAAGACAATATGACAATGGAATATTTCAAATCTTATCCTTAAATATAATATAATTTTTGATTCATCTAGTTTTAAAAATGTGGTGAAGGTTGAAGAGATACATTTAAACCCCCCTGGTCTATAGTCTTCAGATAATGTGGTTTGTTCCTTCACACAAAGTTAAAAGGTTTTCTATCTGCTCCTTTTATTGTTGCCTGTGGAACACCCAATGTCATGGCTTAATAAGCTAATCTTGATAACACGTTTTAAAGTGGAGGATCAGTTGAACAAATGAATACAAGCACCCTCTAATGGGTAGAAAATATGAAACATTTCACCTTTAAAGGTATAATCAGTAAAATGTTTTCTTTAGTGACCACTATCAGCGACCAATAGGAATTGCAACTACATCGGCAAATTTAATCTCCTCTAAGTGTCCGTCACAACCCCCCTCTCCGAGACATCTACATCTTCTTTGTTTTACTATTACTGTACTACCAGTTGGCAATGCAAAATAAAAATATTCAAAGTAAAAGCCTTTAGTCTGCATTTGGAATGCTATGTTAGTTTGCTCCAACCAAGGGCTGCAAATAACTAATGTTAGCTACATGTGCTGCTTACCTGTCCAACAGTAGCATGGCCAGCTTGGCATCAGTTTTTATTCCTTTATAATCGCAAAGTTTTCACCACCTCTCAAAAGAAATACCTATATTTATTCTAGTTTTGGAGTGACGTTTATCATGTTCTTTTTTAATGTATGATGAGGCTTCAAGTTGTGTTACAAAACTGGCTCCACCATGTTGAAACGCACAGTGAGATGACTGGAGACTCCTAGTTGTGTGGGAGGAGATTGGATTCCTGAGGGCGGAGCCTCTACTGGTTTGTTTACCAAAATAAAGATTCCGGCCGGAACAGAGCCATACATCTCAGCACCTGGCAAAGCCATAGTTTTGCAATTTCCATAGATCAACAAGTCTTTCCAACCCCCTTGATACACGATGGTAATTTCTTGCTATGATATAATCTAAATTCTACTGAGTATATCTTTAAAAAAAAATACTTAGAGTTTTTCTGTCCCTCTTCCAACCACTTTCTCACAAAACCTGTCCTCATATACACTTCAAATTTCACTTGCAATTTTAATAAAGTACACCATTGCTTGTGAATATTGCTTTTTATTTTGGTTTGTGCCTCCATATATGAAATATATATTGAATGTCACACAAATTACCTAGTACTGAGGTATTTTGCACCCTCCTGAATTTGCACCCAAAATGCAATCAAAACTTTCATTTATAATTTCCACCATAGCTTCCATAATTCTCGACCAGGAAAGAGGCAGAAAAACAAAAAACCTTGCTAAAAAAATACGACCCAAAGATGCCGATTCAGGACTAGTATTGTCACATGACCTCTGTGTTTGGCAAAATATGGTAAGTGGAAGTTTTACTTTACAAATTACAAGATTTGCACGGGATTAATGTAACCCTGGTTACACTTTATACTTACACACTTATCAGTGAAATGAATATGGACCAATATCAGAAGGACTAGGAAGGTAGGAGCCCAAGATGTTGAATAGCAGTAATGAGGATTAAACACCAGAATGAGTTTGCATGAACGTGTGTATTAATACACAATTATAATGTTCAGACATTAATGCAATTTACCCAAAATAATAACTAAAATAATAAAGTGCACACAAAAAAATCCTCTTTGCCCGAAGTTCATTTTTCTTTTTGTTTTTAATTAAGGTCAAGCATTACAGCTAATTGATCGATTGGTGGGGCCCAATAAACTTGTGTCAGTGTTATAGTCTGTCCTACCACACCCGGCAGCGAGGAAGAAAATCAGGGAAATCTCTATTCTCCTGTGGACGCTCCTGTGGAAATCTCTATTCTTCTGTGGACGCTCTCCTGGTATCGGACATGTCATGAAGCCCGCTGTTTACCAAAACTTGACCGCTGAGCAAAGAGCTCTTATTCTCACTTAAAGCATCAGCAAAAACTGTGGTCAAGCCTTGAAAGAGCAACTGCACTACAGCTATCAATGGGTTGCCAAGTTTTACCTATTGAAGTCGGCTAGGCTGTTCTCTATTTCTGGCTAACAGGACTAGTCCATTCTTGCCTATTAGTCTGGGGTGTGCATATCCCCTCAACATTACCAAACATGTCTTGGATGTCTGGGAGTTCGTTCCTCATGTTGTGAGTTAGGACAGTCAATTTCAGTCAACACTATCTCATCTACATGTTCAGCTGGTGTGACTCTGTCGGTAAGTAAGGACTCAGAGTCACCCTGATGGCTGTGAGGCTCATTAAGTGTCAGGGGACTATCTGGAGCACCATCAAACATGTCCGGTGATTGGTCAGTTTCAGGAGTGCAATCAACATTCTGAGTATTTCCGGGACTCTTGACTGGACAAATGCCTGGAGGTTCAGTGTACCAGTAGACTGGGATGATATCATCCTCCTCTTGGCCTGTACCTTGTGGGCTGCTAGACAGACTCATTGCTTTCCTCTGTAGGTAAGTATCCACATGGAAGTAGTAAGTCTCTATGTGGTGTCTTTAAAGGACCATCCTTGTTTTCAGGTTTGACCGTATGTACCGGAAGGGTCCCTGCTCTTTTTACCACTACATGGACAACTGACTCCTATTTGTCTAAAATCTTATGTTTCCCCTGAATACGGACATTTCATTATTTCACAGCATTATTGGTAGCTATCCTGTAGCTCTCTTCAAGATGTGACTTGAGGTTTTGCACATATTGAGAGTGTGATGTGTGCTGACTCCCTTGCACTGACAATCCAAATGCCAGATCAACCGAGGCTGACGTTCAAACATCAGTTTGTATGGCGTGAACACTGTCACCTCCTGGTGCAATTGTAGGCGTAGGCCAGGGGTTTCACAAAATCACACCAGTGAGACTTGTCTTGGCCCTGAAGAGTACCTGTCCAGTAGGGTGCGATTAAATCGCTCAACAGGGATGGATGGTATGGGCCATTCTCACTTTGTGTATGCCAGCCACCTGACAGAGCTCCTTTATTGTGCAGGATACAAAATCCAGTGCTTGATCGCTATACAGATTTTCTGGGATCCCACAGTGCATGATAAAATTGTCCCACAGATATGTTGCAACTGTGCAGGCCTTTTGACTGGGGTTGGGATGGCAATCGCAAATTTGGTAAAGTGATCTGTTATAATGTTGTTAATGTTGACCAAAGGCACAGCTCTCTCAGGCAATGCCTTTCTACGTACACACCGGCCACAGGTTTTCACCTTCCTCTCAACATCTGAAGCCATCTGTGGCCAGTAGAACCTGGTCCTTACAAGATCTAATGTAAGTTCAACTCCCATGTGACCCATATGGCCGTGCAGGCTGGTCAGAACTGTGTCACAAAGCTTGGCTGGCAATACAAGCTGGTAGAACATTTGAGATGCCACTTGACGTCTAATGTACAAGATGTTGTTGAGGAGCTCAAGACTAGCTCTGTCAGCAGGAGTGGGAGATCAGGCAGCTCACTACTCAAGATGGGGGGTGGTTTCTCTCTGCACTCAATCTGAGAAATGACATGTTTTATACATTGGTCAGCTCTTTGTTTATTTACCAACTCTGCCTCAGTTAGATGGAGAATAACTGGCAATCCTCCAAGTCGATCTTCCTGCCCATATCTGTCGGGCACAGCATCAGCAGAGATGGCAAGAGTTTCAACTAGAGCTACACCACCAGCACCACTCTGGTCACCATGGCTGACACTGTAGACAAGCTGCCTCTCACAGATTGCTTGTGCAACAGCCCGATCTACTGCATCAATGTTTTCTGGGTCAGAGAGATGATCCTGAGTGAATCGACATATGTGTTCTCTCTCTTTTTGAGACTGTAGATCATGCGATAGCTTCCCGTGAGGCCTGAGGGAGAGCCCATCCGCGTCAGCATTTTGCTTTCCCAGACAGTACAGGAGCTTGAATGAGAACGTGCATAGCGCTGCCAGCCACCTGTAACTTGTCGCATCCAGTTTTGCTGAGGTCAGTATGTATGTCAGCGGCTTGCTATCGGTAACGACAGTGAAGTAGTTGCTGTAAAGATAGTCACTGAACTTTTCGGTCACTGACCACTTGAGCGCCAAAAATTCCAGCTTGTGCGCTGGGTAGCAGGCTTCACTACGCGACAGACCTCAGCTCGCATAGGCTATGACTCGAAGCTGGCCCTCCTGCTCCTGATACAAGACAGCACCAAGCTCAATGGTGCTAGCATCAGTGTGGAGTACATAGGGCTTCTGGGGATCAGCAAAGCCCAGCAGTGGTAAGCTCTTGAACAACCAGCTCAAACACCTGCTGGCAAGCGGGTGTCCAGCGACCCCCAAAGGGCTCCTTTGGGTTGTGGTATTGATCTGCTTTCTCTTTCAGTTTCAATCTCTTGTGGGAAGGTGGGAAACTGGAGGTTAGATCGTGGAGGGGCTTCACGATGCTGGAGTAGCCCTTAACGAACCTCCTGTAATACCCAGTGAACCCGAAAAAAGACCTCAACTCTCACAGGTTCTTAGGGACCAGCCAAGTCTTTAGGGCAGCAGTTTTCTCTGGAATGGTCTCAACTCCATTCCAGGAGATCACATGTCCCAGATAGCGAACTGACATCTGGAAGAACACACACTTTTCAGGGGATAGCCTCAACATGAACTCTCTAAGACCAGTGAGCACCTTCATCAATCTTGCCTCATGCTCCTCCAGTTTTTGAGAACACTATCAAGTCATCCAGGAAAACTAATATCTACTTTAAATGCATGCCCATGCACTTTTCCATTAATCTTTGAAATGTACTAGGTGCATTTGTCACTCCTTGAGGCATGTGGTTGAATTCCCAGAATCCAAGAAGACATACAAAAGCAGTCTTAGGTTTGTCTGCCTCCTCAACTTCAATCTGGTAATAACCAGATTTTAAATCAAGGACAGAAAACCACTGGGACCCCGAGAGCACAGAGAACATGTCCTCCAGCTTTGGAAGAGCGTATGTGTCTTTTATCGTCTGTAGATTCAGCCTTTTGTAGTCAATGCACAAACAGACCTGGCCGTTCTTTTTCCTGACTACCACAATTGGTGACGAAAATGGTGACTCTCTGATTACTCCTGTATCAAGAAGCTCTTGTGTTTGCGGACAGCTTCAATATCATGTGGGTGTATTGGTCGAGCACGCTGTTTGAAAGGAGTTTCATCAGAAAGTTTTATGTGGTGCGTCACCTTATCTGTTCGCCCAAAATCCAGGTCAGGCTGCGCAAACACTTCAGGCATGTTGTCGAGCTGCTGAGTGATGCGATTCTTCCACTCAGATGGAATTGGAGATTCACCGAAGTTAAAGTTGAAGCTTGACTTCTGGGATGACTGAGTGGGTTGACCACACTAGACAAGATCTGGTAAGCACTGATTGCTGCTATTTCACACTTAGCAGGAATGACAATATCATGAACTGGTAGTTTATAGGGCCACCGCTTAGGAAACTCGACCAAGCAAGCTTTTACTAGCAAGCCACCAGGCAAAGAAGATGGATGTTCAACGACAACAGACCTCTCGTTCTGAAAGCCATTAGCTACAGCAACTCCCTCAACTACTACAGTTTTGCCAACTGGAATGACTTCAGATTTCCCGCCTTGCATTTTCACCACACCATGATGACTGTTGCTAGCGTGTTTTCTTCTGAGCTCAAGTACTTTGATTACTGCTCTGTGGCCATGCAGGATGGGCTGATGGTTCGTCAACCTGGCCTCAGAGTGGATGTCGTACAATACATCAAGGATATTATGCCTATTAGCATGAGAGACTGTGAAATGGCTCGAACATCAGGGACTACCAAAGCGAGTGTATGCACATCAATTGATGCTCCTAGAAACTCCTTTGGGAAGGTGACAGTCATTTCTATGTCTGTCCCACAACGGGAGCTGAATCGAGTTTAAAGGTGAGTTAGGATAGTTTTGTCTTTCCCACACGTGCTGTTTTTACTCCAATTGTTTCCTCTTTTCAGTCACTAAAGCAGGGTTTGCAGCGTTGGTGCATGACGTGGCTATGTGCCCATCCTCCCCACAGTTAAAGCAGTACCAAGGCCTGGGTTTGTTCGTCTGCTTCTTTTTTGTCTGTCTTAGCATGTCTGTATTTGTCTGGTTTGGATACTCTGCTCTGAAACTTTCCTGAAGCCCCCTTATTGTTTGGCCCCATTGTCTTTTTTTGTTAAGATAGCTAAACTAAGACAGCTAAGCTAGCTGCACCTGCTCAGGATATGACATATGACACCCCTGCCCACCTGTGACGCCTCCCCTAAAACAACCAATCACGGCAGAGTATATTGTAGGAGCCAATGATACTCCTTTGCGGTTCTGTCCCGTAACATGGGACTGTTTCATGCCTTGTCCCTTCACTTCCCTATGGTTTCCCTTCTGTGGATTGCTACAATGGGGGGAAAATGGAATTAGGGCTGAAAGTTCTATTTACAACCATGAAAAGCAGACAGGCTAAGAAACCGAACTAACCTAAGTGACGTGTTCTGTCTGTCTGTCTATTGATCTCCTTCACTCCGTTTCAGTACTTTTTTTAACCATTGTTCTGAAACAACAGCTAAGCAATAGTCACATGCCAATAATTGTGTTCTTTTTGCTATTTTTCTATAGATACATAAAGCTTAAACAGAAGGGGCAAAAAATACAACTGAGGGGGCTAACTCCTTGTGGCACTAGGCCCGTCCTAAATACCAGAACGCATGTTTTTCCTCCTCATATTGGGCCTCATTCACTAATATGTACATGGAAATGTTCTTACTTTGCGCACAAAATAAGCGCACACGCAAAATTACTGTCAGATTCATGACACGTCCGCACCAGCCAATTTATTACCACTGTGCGTTTGTTAGTGAATCAGAATCATTCTAAAGTGAGAGGCGTGTGCCCGCGATTTGCAATTAGCATACTGCCACGCCCCCATTTCTCTATATAAGGAAATAGGTTTTCCTAGAGGTGTATCATGGAGAAAGCAGTGAAGTTGTTGGAAGAAGAGAGAAGCATGGCTCCTAAAGACAAAAAGGACAAGAATTTCACCAGTGAAGGAATGATGGTGTCGGAGATGCCAGAAAAGGCATTTCCTCCACAGTGACAATGGTTAAAAACAAATTAGGCTTGGGCTGCAGTATCTTCCAGCAAGGCTAGATATGCCATCTTAACACTTGCTTGGAGATGAATCAGAATCCTTTATATACCCTGCATGCATTTTAATAGGCTACCAATGTGCACACATTGATGGCACTAGAAATTGGTGTGAGTAGCCGATCATTATAGACCAAGCCAATAAAAACAATGAAAACCAAAACTGTTACATTTCAATATGGAAATTCTCATATACTAAGCTAAGACTGGGGACACTCACTTTTTGTAATTGAATATTTTAATTATGACAATAATTTATAAGGATGAAAATGTGTCAATTTGATTGTTATTAAATACATTTGGCCAATGCATTAGTAAATTACTAGTTTTCAATATTGTAGTCTATTAAAGCCTTTTTTAATGAATGCAGTTTTAATATGCTATGCTATATTTAGTTAAAAGGTGTGTGTTTACATTTTCTAAGACAGCGGGGCCTTCATCATTTGTGCGTACACATGGTCTGAGGCAGTTCTAAATTTGTTCGCAGAGTAAGAACAAATTCAGGTAAGAAAATATTGATGAATCCTGGATTTGTGCATACACACTGTTTGTGAATGAGGACCATTTTCTGAAGTCATTAATGCGGACCGGATGTGATGCTTTAGCGGCCGGATGTGGCCCACGGGCCGCCAGTTAACGATCACTGTATAGAGTAAGCAAAATGAAATATAGTAGAGTAAGCAAAAATGAAATATAGTAGAAAATAGCCACAAAATGAATAGGTTCAGAAAAGAAACAACTTACTGTATAAACCTTTGTTGTTCAATGGCATGAACGTAATCTATGACAATCATCGTCAGGTCCAAATTAGAATATCTAAATACAGTATAGCGTAGCCCTATAGTCATACTGAAAACATAGGCTATAAACAGTATTGCACTTTTCACAAACAAATTACCATTTGTGTTCCATAAATTGGTTTTTAATTGACTTTTTATACAATAAAAACAGTAGTGGGAAGACTTATTATAACAGCAGAAAACATCTTAGCAAATGACTCATTCAAAATATTTGTTCTTTAGATGGGAAGTATTTATTATTTAATATTTATATTTTATTTTCATTAACCTACCATGGAATACTTTGCAACGTAGCCTTTTTAACCCTGATCTGAATATAATTCGTTAGCATTATACACAACATGGACTGCTGTTCTCTTACGGTTTGTCATTAAATACATTAAATCAATTAATTAAATACAATACATTAAATGGATACGATAGAACTAAGCAGGCGGACTACACCAAAAGGGACTTATTTTTTCATAAAAAATAAACACTAACTATTATCTCTATGCAAGACATAGTTAAAACAAGCTTGTAAGATTGTTTCTTTATGGTTTCTTCTAATTTGTGTTAAAGTGATTTTAGAGGCCACGTACATACGCTGCACCTCCGCCGGGGTTCATCTTAACGTGGACAATCTTTTACAAACATACATACAATTAATATGTGAAAATAATCCCAGACTACATTGTTTCACTTTCTGGGACCTTCAAGCAGCAGAAGCCGCCGCGCGGTGTGATCTGGGAAACACGCTAGTTTCAAGATGGCGGCGAGCAGGAGGCTGCACAAGGTAAACCTCCCGATCTCCTTATTTTCATATCTCAAGTAACATTGAAAGACGAACGGGCGACTCGATAACTTACACAATTTTCAAACCGACTCGCACAAGACACGTTGTATTATCCAGAGACATATTCTCTGGCTATATGTTCATTAGTTATCCCGATGAAAGCGAGAAGTCACTCCTCGCTACTAGCCGCCAAGCTAACCAAATATTTGGCATCGAAGCACCGGCAAATTAGGCCAGAGAGAGAGAGAGAGAGATAGAGAGACACAGAGAGAGACAGGCTTCTGAAGACGATCAAGGAAGTAACACCGCCGTCTGCTAGCCAACACTAGCCGTCAGATAATTGACTTCGAGGGAGACGTACTAAGTTACCACCTGACATAACACTATATTACACCGTGAACCCGACAGACACACGTCCAATACATAAGTTACTAACCAGCTAACTTGCTAACCTTAGCCGTTGTGGTGTTAGCTGCGTTACTGGTAGCTAGCTAACGTCAGCTAAACTAGCTGGTTTCGTTATTCCGACTGGACTTTGTGGGGGTGAAGTTAATATGACGTGAATTAGCCTAGCTAGCAGCTGTAACGAGTCGCTGGTGGTAATCTGTAATAGTTAGTTGAGCAGCTGCCATATTAAAATATTGATCATCAAATGCAACACCGTACCGTCCTACCAGTCTTACGGTTGCTGTTAGTCGAGTGACGTTAGGTTAGATAACTTAATAACGACACCAACCTGCAGCGTGACCCCCATAAAACTAAGATTAGTCAATTACTTCGAGAGGTTGACGTGTAATTTTTTATTTTTCAGCAGCTTATTACATAGGGCACAACGTCGGGAGTTTCGTGTTAAACAAAACCGAAACTAAGGACAGCTAGGTTTACAGGTCGACCGTTGACTCCCTGGCCGTGTGTTTGCTCGTTAACGTCACCAACATCTTTCTTCTCTGTGTTTCATAGGAACTTGACGAAATCCGCAAGTCTGGAATGAAAAACTTCAGAAACATTCAAGTTGATGAATCAAACATATTGACATGGCAAGGGCTCATTGTTCCTGTAAGTTGCATTTGAGTTGTTTTACATTTGTTGCTTCACCACTCTGGTTGTACACTTTTGGCCAAGAGCAATAAAGTGCATTTCCATATGCCTATAGTCAATTATGTTAACCTCCTCCTTAATTTCCAGGATAACCCTCCTTACGACAAGGGTGCATTCAGGATCGAAATCATTTTTCCAGCTGAGTACCCCTTCAAGCCTCCCAAGATCACGTTCAAGACAAAGATCTACCACCCCAACATTGATGAGAAGGGACAGGTGTGCCTGCCCGTCATCAGTGCAGAGAACTGGAAACCAGCCACCAAAACTGACCAAGGTGAG
The DNA here is from genome assembly GCA_900302305.1 of Polymixia japonica. Lineage (NCBI taxonomy): Eukaryota > Metazoa > Chordata > Actinopteri > Polymixiiformes > Polymixiidae > Polymixia > Polymixia japonica. Next base: position 11,322 of record OMKK01021163.1, read on the forward strand.
TGTTTTAACGCTACACTATGCCGCCTTTGTAGGGTGGCTTCATGATTGATGCTCCCGATCAATGATTGATCAATATCTGCCAATACATAGGACACGGTGTAAGCTTTCTACATTAGGCTGTACCATCATAAATCTATGGGACAATGAGACAGGCAGCAACATTCAACAGCTACCTTCTCTAGCTTTCAGGTTTGAGTGTGTGAGTGAGTGTGGACAAATAATTGGGGTTATCAAGTGGGCACTTTCTTTAATCAGGAGCATCAACCATACATGGGGATTGTGGATCATAGGAGATGGATCAGGAGCGTTGATCTGTGGTTAATGACCCAAATGATCCCCCTTGCATCATGAGTCTGAACCTGACCAATGCAAAATCTTGGCGGAAATCTTGATTATATACCAGGAGCAGCTGGTTGAAAACAGGATGTCAAATGAAGCCTTCTTCATGTACTGTAATACAAAATAGATTTGCTAAAAACACTTTTGGTTTTGTTTTCAAATTCAACATGGAACGTTTCAGAAACTGAAATCTCAATGTCGGTATCCACCATTTATGCTATTATGTAAGCACTGTTCTCTGTAACCTTGTGGCTCATGTCAGCATTACCTCTAAAATGTGACCAAACAAGCAAATTATAAAGGTAATTCTTGGAATTGTTTGGTCCACATTAGGGTTGGTAGAGCAAATATAAAAAATGATATTTCTTCATTAATTTGAATTCTAAACTGCCTACCGATTAAGGAAAAGGACACAAACATTTCTCTCTCCTCATGTTGTCTGCATGCATACATGTTGACTGTTGCACCTCTTTGTTGAACTGTTGTTTATTTGCTGTTGCATGACGTAAGCAAACTCTGAGCTAGTAGGCTAGCCAATTTTGATATGTGAAGAAGCAAGCAGCCTGAAGAGGAGATAACTCCATGATATTTATTTTGTCTCTATTCTTGATTTTTGACAAATATACTGTGACTACCCTACTCTGATTTTGTTCAGTTAAGAACTGTCAATTAATAATTGCTATGGTAAAAGTACACATTGCCTTGTTTTTCCTATAAATTAAATTAATATATTGAGATAATTGGAATTTAAGCCACTTTACATTCAAATGGTATTTTTTAATGATGTCCCGAGCCGATATCACATATCTGAATCGGGGCCGATCCAAGACACTTTTTTAATTGACCGGCTACAAAACACCCAGTCCTCTTCTGCCCAATTTACGCCAACTGTCGTGAAACGTAGTCCTGCAAATAGTCATTTTCCACCACTTCCAACAGTAAGGAAAATAAAGAAGCTGCTGAAATGTCAGCTGTGTGGAAATACTTAAGATTGGAAACTGAAAGCAGGCCAACAGATACTTGTAATGTTTGCAATGCCAACTGTTGGAGAGACAACACAACTAATCTGATAAGACACTTGAAGAAGTAATATAGCGAGTTCTTGCAGGTTACACGGGCAAAGAATGCACCAAAACACCTAAAGACAGCGATAAGTGATGTTAAAAAATAAAGACCATTAAAGGAAAGCCATGATGTAGGCTATTTTGTTCTTAAAGCAGGGCTATTCAACTGCATAATAAGCTTAACTTGCTTATATTGGGTTGGTGTTACTCACTTCGATGCATTCATAGTGTGTAGCTGTATTATTTGCGTGCATATAATATATATAAAGATGGGATCAGGGCTCGGTATTGGCAGATACTAAATGACTCGGATGGGGGACCAAAGAAATCAGGACCTCCATAGTATTTTTAGGGACCTTATGTCTGACACACCTTTTAAATTACATGTCATGTAAATATTGCAATTCAAGGGATTGTGTCAAGTCAAGATTTGTAGCTTGAATCCATAGCATTCATAGATCACACATGTTTTTGATGTTCTATCTCCTGGTTTTTAATGAAGCCCACTGAAACCTTGTACAGTGCTTCATTGATAAGAACAGCCAACTATGCCTGTCTGTTGAAAACGTCATTGGTTACAACCACATGTCTATACTGTCTTTCTCTTGGAGTAATCTCTGGGCTTCACCCTAATAACTCTGAGGTTGTTGTCAGCTGTCCTTTGCAGACTTGCTGAGTTTTACTTGTATGTGTTGTTTCTTCCAGTAATTCAGTCCCTCATTGCCCTGGTGAATGACCCTCAACCGGAGCATCCCCTGAGGGCAGACCTAGCAGAAGAATACTCAAAGGACCGTAAAAAATTCTTTAAGAATGCTGAGGAGTTTACAAAGAAACACGGCGAAAAGCGGCCAATGGACTGATCACCTGACGAGCGTGTAGCCCTATCTCTCTTGCTCTCCCTCTCTCTCCTATCTTACCTGCCCAACCAAAATATCTATCTTTGTCCTGCCTTTTTGCTCTATCTAGCCCCGTCTCGCATCCCACTCCCCTCACACACACTCTCCATCTTTCCCTCTCACGCTCACCTTCCCTGTCGTCACACACGCATCATCCTAGCAGCCCAGGAGCAGCTCACCTGAAGAGGCAGTGGTAGACACAGCCTCCCTCCCCACCCAGGACTCTCTGTGGATCAGGCAGGTTCCTCCTCCTCCTCCTGGCCATATAGCTCCAAGCCGTTACTAACTTTCTACTCTTTTCTTAAATTAAAAAAAGAAAAAAATGAAAGGAATTTAGTGAACATCATGTTCAGACTGCGAACTAAAAGAGAAAGAGTTTAGAGACTGAGATACTCAAGTAGTGTATTAATCTTCTGTTTGCTCCTCTCTATTAACAGTTACCGTGTGTTTAGTAGGCCGCTCTCATTGACAGAATTTTCTGAAGGAATTTAACCTTCCAGAGCAGGAAAACTTGGTCATTATCCCTTTTTACCCCCCCCCCCCCAAACAAAAAA